>MU672321.1:4217-42501 GCA_026770625.1 Nicotiana glauca
GTCCGATTTCAAAACAAATCATAGATATGAACTCGTGGGGGAATGGGTAACCGGGTTTTGGTTCGAACCTCGGGTTTTGACCACGTAGGCCCAGGGGCATTTTGGAAATTTTTGAGTAAAACTTTGGGAAATTCATTTTCATGCATTCAAATTGATTCAATTAGCATTTGTTGATACATTCAAGTAATTTGTGACTAGATTCGAGCGGTTTGGTGGTGAATTCGAGGGGTAAAGCTATATTAGAGGCTTGAGTTGAGTTTGGAGCAATCGAGGTAAGTGTTTGATCTAACTTTGGCTTGAGGGAATAAGATTAGGGTATTGTTTGCTAATTGCTAAATGTTGAGTACGGTGTATAGGCATGGTGATGAGTATCTATACACCGGTGTCAAGCATGACCGTAGGTCCTTGTTTGTACTTATTCCGATATTGTTATAACTCTATCATATTAATTAATGAATCCTATGAAATGTGAAGAGTATGAGGATTGATTGTGGGTTGTAAATTCTTAGGAGCGTTGGCTAGAACAATAAAAAGACTATTGGGTAAGAAATGAAGGAAATAGAAGGTATTATGATTAATCCCTTGCCGGGATGTTTTGAGTATATTGATTATTCTCCCTTATCGGGATTTAGCTGTTAATTGTGTAATTCCCTTGCCGGGATATTTCTTATTATTCGTTTATCCCTTCACCCCATGTGGTTGTGATTACTGTTTGGGTGAGGAAGAATGATAATGCACGAAGGGTCATTCCGTGCCATATTTTGATTAATTATGCACGAAGGGACATTCCGTGATATAATTTGATTATAATTGCACGAAGGATCATTCTGTGCCATGATATGAGAGTTAGGTGAGGGAAAGCACGAAGGGTGATGCCGTGCACTTTATTTGATTGCTTTTGGTGAGAATAAGAGTAAAAGCACGAAGGTTGATGCCGTGTAACTGTTGATTTTACTGCTCTCATTAATTGTTGTTATTGCCCTATTTCTTACTTAAATTGTTGACTTTTTATCCAGACTGTACTCCCCCATAGTATGCTTCCCTCCCTCTTAACTGTTTAATTTTTGTATTCTTTCCTTTTATTGCATATATATATACATTGAACTGCATAGGTTGATTGGTAGTCCTGTCTAGCCTCGTCACTACTTCGCACCAACACATGGGGTCGGTTGTGCTGATGCTACACTTCTGTGCTCTTTTGCACAGATCACGGTACCGGAGTAGCTTTTGGACCACAACAGTAGGATATTGACCGGGAGCTTACTTCAGTCTAGGGACTTACGATGTAGCCTAGCTGGCGTTCGCAGGCCGAAGTCCCTTTCCATGTTTTCAGTTTGTTTTCATTGTACCGAGATAGACATTTATGCATTTCTATTCAGACTTGTTTGTAGCACTCTTTAGTAGTTCGTGATGTAGCGACACTAGTCCTGGGTAGAGAAATATTAAACTTTCGCATTTTGGTTTTCAGTTATTTATGTTTTAAAGACTTCCGCTTTTAGTTAAATGACTCATTAATATTATTTTTGTTGGGTTGCTATCGGAAAATGTTTAGATGCTTGGCTTGCCTAGCTCCGACAGTAGGCGCCATTACGACTCCCGATGGTGCAAAATCCGGGTCGTGACAGAGTTGGTATCAGAGCTATAGGTTACATAGGTTTCGCTACTCACGGACAAACTTGGTAGAGTCTGAGGGATCGGTACAGAGACGCCTGTATTTATCCCCCAGAGGCTACGGAGTTAGGAAAAGTTTCACTTTTGTTCTTTCTTGTCGTGCGATTCTGTTTCTCAATACTAATTGTCTTTCCACTCTGTTCTTTCACAGATGGCGATAACACGTGCTTCCTCTTCTACCGCGCAACAGCTGAGCCCCTAGCAGCAGCTCCTATGAGGGGCAGAGGCCGATGCCGTGCTAGAGGCCGAGGTAGGGACAGAGCTCAGCCCCGGGCAGCAGTCCCAAAGGTGGAACCTCATATTGACTATGATGAGGAGGTTCCAGCCCCAGTAGCTCCGGTGGGCCCAGCTCAGGTCCCGGGAGGGGTCATGGTCACCCCAGATCTTCAGGATGCTTTAGTCAGATTGGTAGGCTTTATGGAGAGTGTCACTAGAACGGGTTTGCTGCCAGTAGCACCAGCCACTTCTCAGGCTAGAGGAGGGGTTCAGACTCATGTTACACGTACTCTAAAGCAGGTAGCTCCCCAGGCTCATGTCCCAGTGGCTCAGCCAACTGTGGCAGCTCAGCCAGGTATTGCAGTCTAGACCGGCGATGGGGCAGCGATGTCTTCAGATGCTTTGTGGAGACTTGATAGGTTCTCCAAGCTCTTCACCACCACATTCAGCGATGCTTCCTCAGAGGATCCGCAGGATTTCTTATTCAGCTGCCATAAGATCCTTAGGACTATGGGTATTGTGGAGACCAATGGGGTCGACTTCGCCACCTTTCGGCTTGCAGGATCTGCCAAGACTTGGTGGAGTTACTATTGTTATCTAGGCCAGCAGGGTCACCAGTATTGATGTGGGATCAGTTCGCAGAGTTGTTTTGGAGAAGTTTCTCCTAGTTACTCAGCGGAGGCACTTCACAGGCAGTTTGAGTGCCTCCAGCAGGGCTCCATGACAGTCACACAGTATGAGACTCGGTTCATTGATTTGGCACGCCATGCTATTATTATACTCCCTACCGAGCGAGAGAGGGTGCGGAGGTTTATTGATGGATTGATTCAGCCGATCCGTCTCCAGATGGCTATGGGAGCTGGTAGTGAGATTTCTTTTCAGGAGGCGGCCAATGCGGGCCGTAGAGTTGAGATGGCTCTTGCACGGGGAGGTGGTCATGGGTCAGATAAGAGGCCCCGTCATTCTGGTAGGTTCAGTTATACCTCGTCTGGAGGTAGGGATTCTTATGGTAGAGGCCATTCACCGAGGCCCTTTCAGTCAGCACTCCAGGTTTCTCATGGTACTCCAGGCGGTGGTGGTTCTCAGCAGCATTTTTCTGATCAGTAGCCCATCAGTGCACCTCCACTTCAGAGCTTCCGGGGAGGATATTCAGGTCGATAGGGCTAGTAGTCTCAGCAGCCGAGGGCTTGTTATGGTTGTGGTGACCCGGTCACATTATTAGATTTTGCCCACGAGCCTCGGGTAGCTCTCAGCAGCAAGGTCCTTGCCCCATAATTCAGGCACCAGGTGATCCACAGCTTGCCCAGCCAGCTAGAGGTGGAGGTAGGGATCATAAAGGTGGAGGTAGAGATCGTAGAGGTAGAGCTCGGACCAGCAGAGGTAGGGGTCAGCCAGTAGCCGATCGTCCCAGAAAGACATGGTTCAGGGAGGTGGGGCCCAGCCCCGGTGTTATGCTTTGCTAGCCAGGCCAGAGGCTAAGACTTCAGATGCTGTTATTACAGGTACTATTCTGGTCTATGATAGGGATGCTTCAGTGCTATTTGACCTTGGGTCTACGTATTCATACGTGTCATCCTATTTTGCACCCTACCTGACTATGCCTAGTAATGCCTTGGGTATCCCTGTTTATGTATCTACACCGGTGGGTGATTCTATAATGATCGATCGGGTCCATCGTTCCTGTGTGGTAGTGTTTGAGGGTCTTGAGACCCGTGTTGATTTATTGCTCTTAGACATGGTAAATTTCGACGTCATATAAGGGATGGATTGGTTGTCCCCGTATCATGCTATCTTGGATTGTCATGCCAAGACTGTGACCTTGGCTTTGCTAGATTTGCCCCGACTAGAGTGGAAAGGGACCCCAGGCCATGCCACTCACAGTGTTATTTCATATGTTAAGGCGCGAAGCATGGCCGAGAAAGGGTGTTTAGCTTATCTGGCGTATGTTCGCGACTCCAGTGCAGAGGTTCCTTCTATTGACTCTGTTCCTATTGTTCGAGAGTTCCCCGAGGTTTTCCCTTCAGACCTGCCGGGTATGCCACTCGACATGGATATTGATTTTTGTATTGATCTGGCTCCGGGCACGCAGTCCATTTCTATTCCGCTGTATCGCATGGCCCCACCAGAGTTGAAGGAGTTAAAGGACCAGTTGCAGGATTTACTAGAGTAGGGTTTTATCAGGCCTAGTGTATCTCCTTGGGGTGCGCCAGTGTTATTTGTGAAGAAAAAGCATAGATCGATGAGGATGTGCATTGCTTACTGGCAATTGAACAAGGTGACGATAAAGAACAAGTATCTACTGCCGAGGATTGATGATTTGTTTGACCAGCCTCAGGGTGCAAAGGTGTTTTCAAAGATAGACTTGAGATCTGGCTACCATCAGCTGAGGATTAGGGCATCTAATGTCCCTAATATAGCATTCCGCTTTAGGTATGGGCATTATGAGTTTTTGGTCATGTCATTTGGGTTGACCAATGCCCCAGTAGCATTTATGGAGTTGATGAACCGAGTGTTCAGGCCATACTTGGACATGTTCATGATAATCTTTATTGATGATATTCTGGTGTACTTCCGCAGCCAGGAGGAGCACGAGCAACACCTCAGAGTGGTTCTTCAGACTCTGAAGGATAGTCAGTTGTATGCTAAGTTCTCGAAGTGCGAGTTCTGGTTGAGTTCGGTTGCATTTATGGGTCATGTTGTATCGGGTATTCAAGTGGCCCGAAGAAGATTGAGGCAGTCAAGAATTGGCCTCGACCAGCATCAGCTACGGAGATTCAAAGTTTCTTGGGGTTAGCAGGTTATTACCGCCGGTTCGTGGAGGGGTTTTCATCCATAGCAGCCTCGATGACCAGATTGACCCAGAAGGGTGCCCAGTTCAGGTGGTCAGACGAGAGTGAGGAGAGCTTTCAGAAGCTCAAGACAACTCTGACTACAGTACTGATATTAGTTTTGCCCACAGGCTCAGGGCCTTATATAGTTTATTGTGATGCTTCCCGTATTGGGATTGGTGCGGTATTGATGCAGGATGGCAGAGTCATTGCCTATGCTTCGAGTCAATTGAAGATCCATGAGAAGAATTATCCGGTTCATGATATAGAGTTGGCAGCCATTATTCATGCTTTAAAGATTTGGAGGCATTACTTATATGGTGTGACGTGTGAGGTGTACACTGATCACAAGAGTCTGCAATACTTGTTCAAGCAGAAGGAGTTGAACTTGAGGCAGCGGAGGTGGTTAGAGCTATTGAAGGATTATGATGTTACTATTTTGTACCACTCGGGGAGAGCCAATATGGTGGCCGATGCATTGAGTAGGAAGTCTGCCGGCATGGGTACTTTGCTTATATTTCGGTCAGCCAGAGACCGCTTGCTTTGGATATTCAGGCTTTGGCCAATCGGTTTGTGAGGTTGGACATTTCTGAGCCTAGCAGAGTGTTAGCCTGCACGATCGCCCGTTCTTCATTATTGCAGTGTATCCGTGATCGGCAATTTGATGATCCCCATTTGTGTGTCCTGAGAGACACGATGCAGCGTGGAGGTGCCACGGAGGTGAACTTAGATGATGATGGTGTTTTGAGGATGCAAGGGAGAGTTTGTGTGCCTAATGTCGATAGGATTCGAGAGTTGATCTTAGCGGAGGCCCATAGTTCTTGGTATTCTATTCATTCGGGCATCGCGAAGATGTATCAGGACTTGCGGCAGCATTATTGGTGGTGTAGGATGAAGAAAGATATTGTTGCATATGTGGCTCGATGTTTGAACTGTCAGCAGGTCAAGTATGAGCATTAGAGGCCTGGTGGTTTGTTTTAGAGGATTGAGATTCCCGAGTGGAAGTGGGAGAGGATTACCATGGATTTCTTTACCGGACTTCCGATGACTCAGAAGAAGTTTGATGCTATTTGGGTCATTGTTGATAGGATGACCAAGTCAGCGCATTTAATTCCTGTTGCAGCCACTTATTCATCGGAGAAGTTAGCTGAGATCTACATCCGACAGATTGTTCGCCTTTATGGGGTGCCGACATCTATCATTTCGGACTGGGGTACGCAATTTACCTCGCGCTTCTAGAGAGCATTTCAGCAGGAGTTGGGCACCCAGGTTCAGTTGAGCACAGCATTCCATCCTCAGACGGACGGCCAATCCGAGAGGACTATTCAGATATTGGAGGATATGCTCCGAGCCTGTGTCATTGATTTTGAAGGCTCGTGGGACCAGTTATTACCTTTAGCGGAGTTTGCCTACAACAATAGCTACCAGTCCAACATTCAGATGGCTCCATATGAGGCGTTGTATGGTAGCCGATATCGGTCTCCAGTCGGATGGTTTGATCCGGGAGAGGCTCGATTATTGGATATAGATTTAGTTTAGGAGGCCTTGGATAAGGTCAAGATCATTCAGGACAGGCTTCGTTCGGCTCAATCACGGCAAAAGAGTTATGCGGATCGAAGGGTTCGAGATGTAGCTTTCATGGTTGGTGAGCGGGTCTTGCTCCGAGTGTCGCCTATGAAGAGCGTGATGAGATTTGGGAAGAAGAGCAAGCTTAGCCCTATGTTCATTAGCCCATTTAAGATTCTTGATCGCGTGGGAGAGGTGGCTTACAGACTTGCCGCCCATCTTGTCAGCCATGCATCCAGTGTTTCATGTGTCCATGCTTCGGAGGTACCACGGTGATCCAGCCCACGTGTTAGATTTCAGCACTGTCTAGTTGGACAAGGATCTGTCTTACGAGGAGGAGCTGGTAGCTATCCTAGACCGGCAGGTTCGACAGTTGAGGTCGAAGAGTTTTCCTTTAGTGCGTTTCCAGTGGAGAGGTCAGCCTCCTAAGGCATCGACCTGAGAGTCTAAGTCTGATATGCGGAGCCGCTATCCTCATTTATTTCCTGACTCAGGTACTTCTTTCTTTTGTCCGTTCGAGGACGAACGGTTGTTGACGACCCAAAGGGTCATCACCTGATTTTTCTCTTTTTCCGCACTTACGAGACCTTGAAAACCTTATTTTTAGTTGCCTCGATTTGCGTATGCAGTGCGGGCGCATAGCCGGAAAGCTTATATATGAGTTCTGTGTGAAAAATGGTGAATTTTTATATTAATATGATTAAAGTTGACTTTGGTCAACATTTTGGGTAAACGGACCCAAACCTGAGATTGGACGGTCCCGAAAGGTCTGTAGAAAAATATGGGACTCGGGCATGTGCCCGGAGTCGAATTTCGAGGTCTAGAGCCCAAGAAAGGAAATTTTCTGTGAAATTATTTTTCTAAAATTATTAAGGAAAAAGGAAATGAAAATTGATTAAAAGACTATGGTATCGGGCTTGTATTTTGGTTCCAACGCCTGTTACAAGTGTTAAATATGTGTTAAGCGCTTTATGTAAAGTTTGGTTGAAAACGGACGTCATTTGACGTGTTTCAGACTTAAAATGGGAAATTTGACTTTTATGAAAGTTGAAAGAAAATCATGTGTTTTGAGGCTTGATTCTATGTACACGATGTTATTTTGGTGATTTGATTGCACGAGTAAGTCCGTAGGATGTTTTTGAGGTTGTGTACATGTTTGGTTTGGATCCCCGAGGGCTCGGGTGAGTTTTGGACAGGTGTCGAGTTGCATTTTTGAACTTTGGAAAATATTGCAGGTTCAGCTCTGGTATCTTCGCATTTGCGAAGGAATTCTCGCAAATGAGAGTCCCTGATCGCAAATGCGAGAAAGGGAGGATCGTGCTTGGGTCGCAAATGCGACAATTTCTTCCGCAAATGCGAGAAATGGGGACTTCAGCTTGGATCATAAATGCAACAGTGGCATTCGCAAATGCGAGGATGGTCAGTCGCAAATGCGACATGGTTTTCGCAAATGCGAACCTCCCCCTTTCCTCCAGTGTTCTCAAATGCGAATACTGTGCTCGCAATTCCCAAGATTTCAGGGTTTGCAATTGCAAATCTAAATTCGCAATTCACACATCTGAGGCCTGTATTTTCCACACTTAGACGAATTTTAAACCCATTTTCTTCTTTCTTCCCAAACACAAACTCCATAGGCGATTTTTCAAGCACAAACCTTCTTCCAAATCATTTGTAAGTCAACTTTTACTTAATTTCTTCAATCTATAACATCATTAAACATGTTTTTATCTTAAAATCAAGGATTTCCATGGGTGAAAATGGGGATTTTGGGTAGAACCTAGGTTTTCTTAAAATTGGGGATTTAGACCTCAATTTGATGTCCGATTTCAAAACAAATCATAGATATGATCTCGTGGGGGAATGGGTAACCGGGTTTTGGTTCGAACCTCAGATTTTGACCACGTGGGATCGGGGGCATTTTGGGAATTTTTGAGTAAAACTTTGGGAAATTCATTTTCATGCATTCAAATTGATTCAATTAGCATTTGTTGATACATTCAAGTAATTTATGAGTAGATTCGAGCAGTTTGGTGGTGAATTCGAGGGGTAAAGCTATATTAGAGGCTTGAGTTGAGTTTGAAGCAATCGAGGTAAGTGTTTGATCTAACTTTGGCTTGAGGGAATAGGATTAGGGTATTGTTTGCTAATTGCTAAATGTTGAGTATGGTGTATAGGCATGGTGATGAGTATCTATACATCGGTGTCAAGCATGACCGTGGGTCCTTGTTTGTGCTTATTCCAATATTGTTATGACTCTATCATATTAATTGATGAATCCTATGAAATGTGAAGAGTATGAGGATTGATTGTGGGTTGTAAATTCTTAGGAGCGTTGGCTCGAACAATAAAAAGACTATTGGGTAAGAAATGAAGGAAATAGAAGGTATTATGATTAATCCCTTGCCGGGATGTTTTTGAGTATATTGATTATTCTCCCTTACCGGGATTTAGCTATTAATTGTGTAATTCCCTTGCCGGGACATTTCTTAGTATTTGTTTATCCCTTCACCCCGTGTGGTTGTGATTACTGTTTGGGTGAGGAAGAGTGATAATGCACGAAGGGTCATTCTGTGCCATGTTTTGATTAATTATGCAAGAAGGGACATTCGGTGCTCTGATTTGATTATAATTGCACGAAGGATCATTCTGTGCCATGATATGAGAGTTAGGTGAGGGAAAGCACGAAGGGTGATGCCGCGCACTTTATTTGATTTCTTTTGGTGAGAATGAGAGTAAAATCATGAAGGTTGATGCCGTGTAATTGTTGATTTTCCTGCTCTCATTAATTGTTGTTATTGCCCTATTTCTTACTTAAATTGTTAACATTATATCCGGACTGTACTCCCCCATAGTATGCTTCCCTCCCTCTTAACTGTTTAATTTCTGTATTCTTTCCTTTTATTGCATATATATACATTGAACTGCACAGGTTGATTGGTAGTCCTGTCTAGCCTCGTCACTACTTTGCTGGGGTTAGGCCAGGCACTTACCAGCACATGGGGTCGGTTGTGCTGATGCTACACTTCTGTGCTCTTTTGCATAGATCACGGTAGCGGAGCAGCTTTTGGACCACAGCAGTAGGATATTGACCGGGAGCTGACTTCAGTCCAGGAACTTACGAGGTAGCCTAGCTGGCGTTCGCAGGCCGAAGTCCCTTTCCATGTTTTCAGTTTGTTTTCATTGTACCGAGATAGATATTTATGTATTTCTATTCAGACTTGTTTGTAGCACTCTTTAGTAGTTCGTGAGGTAGCAACACCAGTCCTGGGTAGAAAAATATTAAACTTTCGCATTTTGGGTTTTCAGTTATTTATGTTTTAAAGACTTCCACTTTTAGTTAAATGACTCGTTAATATTATTATTGTTGGGTTGTTATTGGAAAATGTTTAGATGCTTGGCTTGCCTAGCTCCGATAGTAGGCGCCATCACGACTCACGATGATGGAAAATCCGGGTCGTGACACGGTGATGTGCATGCCTCAAGAGAAAATCAAGTTATGGTTAATGAAGATGAGTTGTGTGATAATGATATGCCTTTGGTGGTTGAAAATGTAGTGGAACCCAATGTGAACAACGATGTACAAATTGATATTAATGATGTTGAGGAGGAGATACAAAAGGCCGTGAACCCGTCTAGGGAACACGTGATTGATATGCCCGAGCCGGTGGTGCCCAAAACCAAGGCACCCTTGCCTAGGCCTCCTCTACCTTACCCTCAAAGGCTAGCAAAGCAAAAAGGAGACAACCAATTCAAGAAGTTCATTGAAATGATGAAGAGTCTTACTATAAATGTGCCATTGGTGGAAGCCCTTGAACAAATGTCGGGGTACGCAAAATTTATGAAGGATTTGGTTACCAAGAAGAGGTCAATGGAGTGTAAAACAATCATGATGAGGCATCAAGTGAGTTCTATTGTTCATTCTATGGCCCCAAAACTTGAGGATCCCGGAGCTTTCACTATTCCTTGCACTATTGGTAGTGCGGAGTTTGCTAAAGCCTTGTGTGACTTGGGTCTAGTATTAATTTGATGCCCTATTCGGTTTTCAAGACCCTAGGGATTGGTCAACCTAGACCAACTTCCATGAGACTTCAAATGGAGGATTGATCAATGAAGAGTCCCTTGGGCATAATTGATGATGTCCTTGTTCGTGTTGATAAGTTCATATTGCTGGCGGATTTTGTGATATTGGACTGCGAGGTGGATTTTGAGCTGCCAATCATTCTTGGAAGACCTTTCCTAGCTATAGGGAAGACATTGGTAGATGTTGAAGCTGGGGAGTTAACATTCCGTGTGGGTGATGAGAAAGTGGTATTTCATGTATGCAAATCAATGAGGCAACCCAATAGCACGGAGATATGTTTTTTGTGGACATTGTCACAGGCGTGACAGTGGATGACACAAGTGCATTGATGAATGTTGAAGATCCTCTTGAGGCTGTGCTTCTTAACATGGATGTCGATGATGATGCCGGTAGAGTGGAGTGCGTGAATGCATTACATGGCATGGGTTCATATTCATATGAGCCTAGGAAGCTATCTTTGGATCTAGAGAATCGCAAAACCCCTCCTACCAAGCCATACATTAAGGAGCCACCGGTGTTGGAGTTGAAGACACTTCCTCCACACCTCAGGTATGAGTTTTTGGGTTCAAATTCTACTTTACCCATTATTCTTTCCTCGTGCCTAACTAACATGCAGGTTGACGCCACTTTGGCGGTTCTTCAAAAGCGCAAAAAGGCGATTGGATAGACATTGGCAGATATTCAGGGGATACGCCCCGCATTTTGCATGCACAAGATCATTTTGGAGGAGGATGCAAGGTCGTCTCTTGAACATCAAAGAAGATTAAATGAGGCTATGCAAGAGGTGGTAAAGAAAGAGATTATCAAGTGGTTGGACGCCGATGTGGTTTACCCAATCTCAGATAGTTCATGGACCTCTCCGGTCAAATGTTTGCCAAAGAAGGGTGGAATGACGGTCATCACTAATGCCAACAATGATTTGATTCCTACTCGGACGGTTACGGGATGGAGAGTGTCTATGGACTATAGAAAGCTTAACAAGGTAACAAGAAAAGATCATTTCCCACTACCATTCTTGGACCAAATGCTCGATCGTCTTGCAGGTCGAGCCTTTTATTGTTTTCTAGATGGCTACTCGGGGTACAATCAAATTCTCATTGCAGGAGAAGACAACCTTTACATGTCCTTATGGCACATTCGCTTTCTCGAGAATGCCATTTGGACTTTGTAATGCCCCAGCGACCTTTCAAAGGTGTATGATGGCAACTTTCACCGACATGGTGGAGGATATCTTGGAGGTCTTCATGGACGATTTCAGTGTGGTGGGGGATTCATTTGAGGAATGTCTAGTAAACTTGGATAGGGTGTTGGAAAGATGTGAAGAAACCAATCTTGAGCTCAACTGGGAGAAATGTCACTTTATGGTGCAAGAAGGTATTGTATTGGGTCACAAAATCTCAAAACATGGAATGGAAGTTGATAAGGCAAAAATTGAGGTTATCTCAAGGCTCCCTCACCCTACTTCTGTCAAAGGGGTGAGGAGTTTTCTTGGTCATGCCGGGTTCTACCGGCAATTCATTAAAGACTTATCAAAAATTGTCAACTCGCTTTGCAAATTGTTGGAGAAGGATGCCAAGTTTGTCTTTGATGAGAAGGGCATGGAGTCTTTTGAGATATTGAAACACAAGTTGACCACAACTATCATCACCGCACCTAATTGGGAATTGCCTTTTGAACTTATGTACGATGCGAGTGATGTGGTGGTAGGTGCGGTGCTAGGCCAAAGAATCAACAAAATGTTCCATCCTGTGTATTATGCTAGCAAAATGATGAATGAGGCCCAAAGAAACTACACGGTGACGGAAAAAGAGCTATTGGCTATTGTGTTTACGATGGAGAAATTTTGACCTTATCTTATGGGGGAAAAGGTGATCATACACACGGATCATGCAGCCCTCCGATATTTGATGACAAATAAGGATTCGAAAGCAAGGTTGAAGAGATGGGTGCTACTCCTTCAGGAATTTGATCTAGAGATTGTGGATAGGAAGGGAAACGAGAATCAAGTTGCGGACCATTTGTCCCGGCTAGAGGAAGAGGGGAGACCATGCAATGGTGTTGAGATAAATGATACTTTCCCCTGCGAGCAACTTCTTTCCGTTTCTATGTGTGACATACCTTGGTTCGCGGACATCGCCAACTTTATTGTGACCGGTAATGTCCCGTGTGAGCTCTCTTCCAACCAAAGGAAGAAACTCAAGCGGGATAGCTTGGATTTTTATTGGGATGATCCATATTTGTTTAAAATTTATACGGATAGGGTGATAAGAAGATATATACCAGAAAGTGAACAAATGAACATATTGGAGGCTTGTCGCTCTTCTCCCTATGGTGGCCATCTGAGGACTGCGTCAAACGTTTTGAGTTGCGGCTTCTATTGGCCGACGTTGTTTAAAGATGCTAGCGACTTGGTGAAGAAATGTGATACATTCCAAAGAGCCGGAAGGATTTCAAAGAGGGATGAAATGCCTCTCAATGCAATTTTTGAGGTGGATATTTTTGATGTTTGGGGCATTGATTTCATGTGCCAGTTCGTGAGCTCTTGTGGGAACACGTATATTCTTGTGGCGGTGGACTATGTTTCAAAGTGGGTTGAAGCTGTGGCTCTACCCAACAATGAAGTCCGAAGTGTCGTGGCATTCTTGAAAAAGAGTATCTTCACTAGGTTTGGCACCCCTCGTGCTATCATTAGTGATGGGGGTCCCATTTTTGCAACAAAGCTTTCAACTCATTGCTTGCTAAATATGGAGTTAACCACAAAGTGACCATCCCCTATCATCCACAAGCTAGCGGTCAAGTGGAAGTCTCAAATCGGGAAATAAAGAGTATTTCTAAAACAGTAAATGCTAATAGGACCGATTGATCGAAGAAATTGGATGATGCTCTTTGGGCTTATCGGATGGCTTACAAGACTCCAATTGGTATGTCTCCATATCGTTTGGTGTTTGGTAAGGCTTGCCATCTTCCGGTGGAATTAGAACACAAGGCGATGTGGGCATTAAGGAAATTGAACTTGGAATAGGATGTTGCAGTCAATCTCCGAGTGGAGCAATTGAATGAACTTGATGAGTTTAGATTTCATGCCTACTCTAGCTCGTCCTTGTATAAGGACAAGATGAATTACCTTCACGACAAATATGCTCGGGGTAAAGAATTCAAAGTGGGCGACATGATTCTTCTTTTCAATTCTCGGTTAAAGTTATTCCCGGGGAAGCTCAAATCTAAATGGAGTGGTCCTTTTGAAGTGATATTTGTGATTCCTTTTGGTGCTCTTGATCTCAAAAACAAGAATGGTGAAGTATTCCGAGTCAATGAGCATCGTGTCAAGCATTATTTGGGAAAGTTTGATGACAGCCACGTGGTGGCACTCATTCATTTGGAGTGATAAGATGGTAACATGTGTCGTGCCGTGATATTAAATCAGGCGCTTCTTGGGAAGCAACCCATATCTTTTTCTATTTCTTTGATTTTCTTTGTAGACTAGGATTTTTGAGCTAATGGTTTGCGAGATGTTGCAGGGATAATATTGAAGCAGTGCACAACAAAATCACAAAATATTAAGTCTTTGAAGTTTGCCAGTGCAGCCGCGCTACATAACAATGCGGTCCTAGCTGGCTTGTGCAATGGTGTCCAACTCTCTGAAGTAACCAGCGCGGCCGCATCACATTTCTGTGCGGTCCGCGCTGGGAGAACCAAATAATTCAACTCTCTGAAGTTTCCCACGCGGTCGCGTAGCATAACAGTGCAATCCGCGTGGGAAGCTCAGTTCAAGGCGAAGGATTTAAATCCAGCGTGGTCCGCAACCATTTTGTGCGGTCGCTGGTAGATAAGAGGGGGTCCCATAATTTTTCTATAAATAGAGACCCAAGGCTTCATTTTACCCTTTTCGCACTCTGACTTCTTGAGCCAAATTTTTACTATTCATCTGAGTCCTTTGCATCAAGTAGTTGATTCTTCACAATTCTTGGTAACAATTATTGCAAATTTCATTCATAGGTTTAATTTTTTTTATTTTGTCTGCTTCCCAGTAGTATAACTTCTTATTTCTTCCCATTTTTCTTAGGTTTAATCATTAGGTTAGTTTTTTGTGTTAGTTTTGAACACTGGGCATGAATTACTATATGGATAATTGAGTAGGGACAAATTTTGTTTGCTTCCCAGTAGTATAATTGATCAAAAATGGACTCAAATGCAAAACCCTAACTCAGTTAAAATCTTTGGCCCAGCGCGGTCTGCGTCACTTTTTCTGTGTATGCTTACTTGTTACCAGCGCGGTCGCGTCACATTTTTGCGAGGTCCATGCTGGACCAACGCGGTCGCAATCCATATCAGTGCGGACCGCGTTGGGTGATTCAGAGAGGCTTGTTTTGGGATTGTTGCTCAGTGCGGCCGCGCACCTGTTTTACGCGGTCCGCGCTACCCCAGCGCGACCGCGTGACTCTTTTGCGTGGTATGCGCACCTCTGTTCTGCTATAATGTTTCTGTATCATGAAATCAACTGTGTTCCCCTCTTGTGTTATTCATCCAATTCACTGCATGTGCTAAAACTAACAATGTTAGACGTGTATTTTTTTGCAGATCATGGTTAAAAAACGAGGCGGTAAACAACCACAACAACCCGGGAGAGGTGGTGCCTCCCGAGGGGGTAAGGGAAAATGAATTGTTAAACTCACTCCCTAGGCTCGAGAAAACATCAAAAAGACCCGTAAGCTGATACGGGATGCTGATAGGACTGCCTCTCACTCTTCGGGGAGTGAGTATGCACCATCCAGGAGCATCAACTCAGAGTCTGCCCCCACTCACATCACTGCCCCACTCCAATTGCATGACACTCCTCCACCTTCACCCTCATCCAAAAGGCCGGTCAATGTAGTCTCAGATTCGTCTGATGAGTCCGTAGCAAGAAGTAATGCACAATACTCCACCTCCCCCACAACGTTATTATCTGGGGAGAGTGCAGGATATGGTGAGGGGGTGAGCCTCATGTCGGGGGAGTTGATCGAATCAGAAAACCTGAAGCCTGGGCAGACAAATTTGTTAGTGAGTTGCCATTCCACAAATTTAGAGAGAGGTGGCCCATGAGGAAGTTGATTCCGAAGAGAACATTCATTGACAAAGATCTTGTACCTCTCAACCCAAAGGTGAAAGAGCAATTCCGTAATAAAGATGGCTAGAGCTTCTTCAAGGAGAGATGTATTGATGCCAATGAGCATATGGTAAAGAGTTCTATTGCAATGTTTCTCATATAGTTAAGGACACAAAGGCGACGAAGGTGAGAGACAAAATGGTAATGTTTGATGGGAAGTCGTTGAATGACTACTTGGGGTTCAAGGAGGAGGATGAATCGGAGTATTTAGCTAAGATGCCAATGGGTGAAGAAGTGCGTCCTTGGTTGGCCGATACTTGGCAGTCCCGGGCACTGTTCCAAAATGGTTGAAAGCGGGGGAGAAGATTCTACGGAACACCTTCAGTTTTGAAGCTAAAGGTTGGTTGACCTTTGTTTGTAGTAGGCTTGATCTTTCTACCCATGATCACTCTATTCCACTTGCCCGGGCTGTTCTTGTGGAATCCATCATGGCCGGGCTACCTATCAATGTGGGTAACATCATCTCGAGGGTGATTTCTGCTGTCGGACAGGAGACCAACACAAACTACCCTTTCCCTAACACCCTATCTATGTACTTTAGGGATTTGAAGGTCAAGAGGAAACGTTTTGATGTTAAGACCAAGCCGATGGCCCCCTACTCATGGTATAGCCAGTTGGGTTCGGACAACCCAAAGTGAAAGAAGTACCATACATCCACCTCTGCCCCACCTGGCCAGTCTGCGGAGCCAGTTATGGTAGAGCCTTCTACTGGTCCATCCATCATTCCTACTCCTACTGCCAGTGAGACCTTGCCCCCGGGTCCTTCTTCTGTTGCTGGCCCTTCTACTTCAGTTGACCCAGCAGTCCCTTCATCAACGACTCATCGGTTCACTGTCCACCAGCTCAGTTAGTCTTTAGCCAGTCTGAACAACTAGATGTCAGCTGCGACATCCAAGTTGTCCACCTTGGCTACTACAGTTGAGGCCCAGTTAGCACCAACCACTGTTCAGACTCCTCCTTCTATTGGGGAGACATTGAAGAAGCTCCTGTCCAACCAGGAGAAGATTTTAGAGACTCAGGCCACCTTGACTAAGGCGGTAGATTCGTATGGTAAGGCTTTGAAGGAGCTTGCCAAGGAACATAAGAAGATGAGAAAGTCAAGGGCGTCAAAGGATCGGTGAAGAAGCTTCGAGCTGACATGACAAGCTATTGGCAGACCAAATGCCTTTAGACTTGCTATTTGGGGATTCAGCCCTTGATCCAGTAGCACCGTAGCCACAGCAAGAGGAGGAGCCTAGGCACCCAAGGAAGAAGAGGAAGCTTCCTAGCACTGAGGGTGTAGTGATCGAGGTAGCACAAGTTCGGGAGGGTCCCTCCAGTGTTACACCAGATGTTCAGCCGATCCATGACCCGGCCCCTGTCCCAACAGCAGAGCAGCAGCAAGCCAGGAACCAGTCTGAGATTCCCGCCAGTACAGAGGAGCAGGGGACCACTGAGCAGCCCATGCAGACGGATCAGGCTTAGGGAGCCATTCTATATCCTTTATCTGATTTTATGCTTATTTTGGTAGTTGGCATTGTGGACAATGCTAGCTCTTATTCGTGGGGGTGAGCTACTGTTTTTATTTGATACACTTGGATGACTGTATATATGTAATTTTTAGTTTATGATTATTAGATCCATAGTTGGCCTGTATATAATTTCTCATTTTGGCTACTTCTCTACTTTATGTATATATTCACCCCCCCTCCCTTGTATATTCTACTCCTCTATTGTACATATTCATTCGGTTTTTCTATTTTCATTAAATTTTTTTCATTTTTAGCTTTGTAGTTAGGCTCGTAGCATTTTTTTTGGTTTTGGCATTTTCAATAAGCCCTTGGTTTTCTTAATGCCACGGTTCTTTCCAAGGGTAGAGTATTGTGCGAACCAGGTGGGTTTTCCCAATGATAGATGGCGTGACAACCTTCTTAAGGGTTTGAGTTCGTTTTTTATTTTCTTCTTTTGATTTTGATATTTCGTAGTAAGGTTACCCCCAGGCAAAGCTTGAATTGGGCCTAACACATTTGCCTTTGATCCCATGGTCAAAGACATAATGTTGTAATTAGGATGGTGAAAGTTGTGGCCTTGAGACTATTGTGTTGACCAAACAATCATTATGTGGTCGTGTTGGACCATTGTGCGCTTGAATCTTAACTAAGGTCGTATGGGCCCTCAACTCGATGTATTTAGCAATCTTTGAGTGTGTGTGGTGAGAATTCGAATTGTGAATCCAAGTCCCGAGCCGATGGTCTAGAACTTACCCCGAATGTTTGTTGAGGCGAAATCCTAGGTAAAATTTGACTTGAGAAGTGATCATAGGCTCTCCTTGATCCAAATGCTAAGTTGAACAAGTCCATAGCCTACCAATGAAATGATTTCCTAGTTAACCCTTTTGTGCCTTAAACTTTTTTCTTTTAAGAACCAAAGCTACAAGCCTATACCCGTTTTTAATGAGACCCTCTCTTTGCACCCAAATCTTCCCTTGAGCAAATGACAAATGTCTAAGTTTGGGGGGGGGGGGAAGCAAGAAAGGAAATAATGTGGTAAAAGGTATAAAAGTAAAAGAAAAGGAAGACACTGAAAAAGAAAGAAAAGAAAAGACAAAAAGAAAGACCAATGTGAATAAGAACAGAAAAAAAGAGATTCAAAGAAAACAAAAGTGAAAAAGGATGTGAAAAAAAAAAGTAGAAAAGGAGAAATGTGTTGAATTGCATAAGAAAGAGTGACAGTGTGTCTCTCTAACCCCTTGAAAAAGAAGTGAATACTCTAATGAGTCAAGAAAGTGTGCCAAAACGAAACAAAAGAAGTGCTTAAGGGAAGATTGAACCCACTTGAATAAAAACATATCCTACCCTTACCCAAAAGCCTTTACAATGACTCCACAAAAGCCCTATATGATCTTGAGTTGAAGGAACCTACATTAATGGATACTTACATAAGGGTCAAGCATATGATACCTAGAGCCGGACTTGTGACCTTCTTTGTGAGAGAAATGAGTGAAAGTCCGTCAACCTCGATTTGTGTGTCATTGCTCTAAAAGGTGAGGTTCTCTTAGGGAGAGTTGAGCATGTGTGAGTTTGGGTCCCACAATGACTAAGGTAGTTGAGAAAAGCTCTTTGATGAAATGAGTCAACCCTCGACGCTCTGGCGTCACACTTGATCCATAGTTTTCAAAAGCTTAAAATATATTAATGATGCGTTCGTATTGAGGGCAACTTTTAGTCCCAATTGATGCTTGTTGAGGTTACTTTAGGATGGCTGGAAATTCTTGTATTACCCTTTTAAGGGTGGGAATTATTTTGTTTGCTTGAGGACAAGCAAATGTTTAAGTTTGGGGGAGTTGATAAGTTAGGATTTTAACATGATTATACCCTCTACTTGCTATTACTTTTGTTACAAATTGCCACAAAATAATCCCAAAAGCTTACAAGTTGCGCTTGATTGCAGTTTTGGGCGACAAGATGACAAAGGTCAAAGATCGGGTTAAAACGGAGTGAAACCTGCCAAGTGTCAAAGACCAAGTGAAGTGAGGATCAGAAAGGCCTAGCGGGGACCGTACTATTTTGCCACGCGGCCGCGCTAGGAGATTCAGAGAGTGGCTAATTCAAGGGTAGTTCGCGCAGCCGTGCTCCATTTATACGCGGTCCGCTCCAGTGAGATTCAGAAACCAACAATTGCTAGACAAAGTCCCACGCGGCCGCACTACATTTCTACGTGGTCCGCGTTGATGAGATTCAGAGAGTTGGAATTTTGGCCAAATATGTCCGCGCGGCCGCGCTCCATTTATATGCGGTCCGCGCCAGCTTCACACCGCAGCCGCGCTACATTTCTGCGCGGTCCGCGGTCCCAACTTCAGAGAGTAGAGTTCAAGAGTTCAAGAGCCAACGCGGCCGCGCTACCTTTTTGCGCGGTCCGCGCTGACCCCGCAGGGGTATTTTTGTCCAGTTTTTCCAGCCCGGTATAAATAGGACATTTTACCATTTTTAGGTTAAGTTTTATATTCTGAATAAGAGCTGCGCTCGTGAGAACCGTGTTTTAGCCTATTTTGGGCATTTTAGCATTAATTCTTGCATAGATTCTTGTAGTTTAACTTTAGCAATTAATTAATATGCTTAGTTCTTCATCTATTTCTTCTGTTTCTTCTTTAATTCTGTCTAGCTAAACCCATTAGCTAGGGTTGTGGCTCAACCCTAATGTGGGTAATTGATGGGTGTTGCTTGTTAATGATAGATTGATATTGAGTGTTTGTTATTTGGGTTAATTTTATGCTTTAATTAAGGAATTGTGGTTGCAAACATTGATTCTAGCTTAGTGGGTTTTGATTCTTCTTGAGAGAGAGAGAGTCTATGACCCCAAAATTAACCCAACAAGGAATTGGGATGGACCCATGAGAAATGTTAGTCCCAATTAACGGGTTAAATCTCGAGAGAGTAATCACCCTACTTGAACCCTAGTTGCTTGGTCTAATTGGACTACCCAATTGGTCTCGAGAGAGTCAATTGGGCAAAATCGCTCTCTCTACCGAGAGGTTTGAGAGTGTGTACAATTGTGCAACGGTTATAATATTGATCCAAAATATGTCAATCTATTATTAGTAGTTTCTACCCATTAGTCAACCACCTAGGTGATGCCACAGCCCTAATACCTTTCTCTATCTTAATTACAATCCATTTAGCATAATTTAGTCTTAATCCTTAGTTGATAATAGTAGTTGATAAAAGAAAAACTAAAAATGTTAGGAGCGCAATTATAAGTACAAACACATTCTTAGTCTAGACAGATACGCAGCTCCACTCCAAGCTCTCTGTGGAAAAATCGACCTCGATACCACTATTCAGGTAAAAGTTGTAGCACCCGCTCTTCCTACCATTATGTAAGGTCGAGTTGGCAGCGATCACCTCCCGAAACACCTGAAACTCAGGATCCTGCCGGAAAAGATCCGCCGCCGCCGCCTGATGCTTGGAGCGGTACCACTGGTACCTCTTTATCATCTTATTGAATATGGTCGCCTTTTTCTTCTCACGGCGCCTCCGCTCCATCTCCAAAACAAGGGTCTGAAAGAAAAGAAAAGAATTAGTAAACATCAAAACCGACCTCACGACACGTAAAAACAAAAGGTTACCTGTAGAGTCATGCTGACGACCCGTTGAGACAGCTCCGTATCACTGACGGTTTTTAGCAATTCACGTTCAGAGGCGGCACACAACAAGGCAGGCTCCAACTCCGCCTGTTCACTATGTAGTAACAAATTGTAAGCCCCAGGAATCACGATTCGGTGGTCGGACCCATCCGCCGTCATCTCCACATGTGTGAGACTGCCCACAAACTCATCCACATCTTCCTGGGCAATCTCGGAATCCGATCTCTCAGCAGCCCCACCAGCTCCATCAACGATGGTCGCTGAGCCACCTATAGCGGAACGAACTGAGCTAGTACCGGCAACGGCGCTCCCTTGATGGGCCGACCTCCTAAAAAGAATAGCGTCGGCCATAAAGACGGGTCTAGGCATTTGACGAGGCATGCTACTCCTTTCATCTTCAGTAGCCACGGCCTTGCTCGTCTCAAGCCTTTGCCTTTTTCTCTCCACCGAATCCTTGCCCTCAGAAGACTCATCCGCATATTGCGGAGTCGGTACTGATGGCGTTGTTTCACTTGCAACCGCCGTCACAGGCACAACTCCCCACAAAGGAACTATAGAGATACCCTCTCGGACGGATGCACAAAGTATCTCTTGAGTATCCGAGGCCACGCCCGACCTTGCGAAGGTAGATACCGTCGCCCTCTTCTTGGGAATGCCTCGACCTGTCGACACAGATAACTCAGCCGATGAAACTTGTAAAACCTGCCAACGAAAGTTAAGAAACTACCTGAAGGGCGTACGGGGCCGTAACGCTGAAGGAATGCGTACCATGTGCAGGTCTCTTCCGCATAAGGTAGCAAACTGGTTACCCATTGCCTAATGCCATTGATGAGCCGGGGTGGGTGAGCCCTCACTGCAAACAAAAATTAGTAATAATACAATCAGAACCACCGCAACCACGTATGGCAAAGAATTCAATGAATGGAAACGCTTACATTTCGAATTCTACTTATCCGGGAATCCGGCAAGGTTAAGTACCAGGTGTTCCGTCTTAATGAAGAAGTATTTGCGCCAATACTCGTGACTGGGTCAGTCATCGGTCCTGACCACCAGTCCCTTCACACCACGGCTCCTCAAATGTAGCATGGTACCCCTTAGGTAACCGGCGCTGAATAGCTGTAAAAGATAGTGGCCGGAGACCTCGCAACAATCTAGCTCAGAGTATGTGGACAGTATCCGACATACCTTTAAGGTATATGAAGTGAGCTGAGACAGGCACACGTTGTAAAAACAGCAAAGTTCCTCTGCCAAAGGAAAGATAGGGAGACCATAACCGATTAAAATGGATATTCATAGAATGTGCAATATCCCGGTCTATGGACGTTCGCGTAATCGGTTCCCGCTGGGACCATCTCCATATGAGTAGATATGCCGCACAATGCGTGAAGATTGTCCAAATGATCTCGCGTTAACTCAGAATGCTCTGAAGGTTGTGCGGGAGAATCCTTGTTGAAGTCATTCCGAATTAGAAGTTGCTTTGGTAGCAAGTTATCCACGGTGAGAGGGGTGAGGTCCTCTTCCCTTTCTCCTTCATCACCGCCAGAGGGAGGCGGTATATCTGATGGAATAACATCAGTATCCCTCAGGTTATCCCACCGAGATTTAGCCATGGTTTCCGTTCAAGGAATAGTGTATGACACAGCGGAAAGGAAGGTTTCTGAGAAACGATGAAGTTCCGGTGAAAGAAGGTGTTTATTTAGAAAGAAAAAGAAAAGTGCTTGCAAATGATCAAAAGTTGCATCAAGTTAAACCCTTCCCCTATTTATAGGATTGGGTGGCGTCAGAATCGAAGTGGCGTATTTCAAATGGACGCGGGAAACCAAAATATCAGAACGCCTTTTTTGTGTTACCTCGAGAATACACGTAATGATGGCGCATGCGCATGCTGACGTCACTTGAATAAAGGGATTTCGTGTCAGCTTTTTAACGGTCTCAAACATTATCTCCCACTAGTTACATTACCACCTTCGAACCAGGTCAAACTCTCCCAGAACAGATTTCGACGGTCCGCCCATCGGGGACGCACCTTGATGCGACCCCGACAAGCGGATGGACTTACTGTATGGGGTCAAATTCGACCCGCTACGTCCCTACGTCGGCGTGGATGAACGTGAGGCGTGCACGTGCTAAGGAAGGGATACGACCTAGGGATGATGGAACAAGCAACACTATAGGCCCCGTCATCCTTTCGAGGGCGTGCAGTCAGTTCGTGTATATTTTAGTATTTCGAGGAGGGTCCCTTGATATATAAAAGGGACCCAAGCATTGTAAAAGTAGGAGGATTTTTTATTAAACAATTTCTCTCTCTCTCTCTCTCTCTCTCTCTCTCTCTCTCTCTCTCTCTCTCTCTCTCTCTCTCTCTCTTTCTAAAAACCACACTCTTTGACTTTCGATCTGCTGAGACCGAAAACGAACAAACATATCATATATTCCTAGGTCTTATTATATTCGATTATGATTTACCTCTTGATTTATTTCGATTGATTTGCTCGGAAAGTATTCGATAACTTTTGAGTCAAACAACTGCATTCTTGGATTCGATCTTATTTCATCTTGCTGTTATTCCTACTTGTTGTAATTATCTTTTCTTTTTCAGCCGTTTTCTAGCTGAGGGTCTATTGGTCACATCCTCTCTGCCCTTCTGGAGGTAGGGGTAAGGTTGCGTACATCTTACCCTCGCCAGACCCCACTTGTGAAAAACTATTGGGTTTGTTGTTGATTTATTTAATGTGAATGTATGTGAATAAACACGAATTTTTTAAGGAAAAAAATTATGTTATTTACAATAAGATAAGAAGTTTAAGTCTAAACTATTACTCCCTTCTGTCCACAATAAGTAATCATCTTACCTTTTGGCAAATCCATTAAGGAATACGAACTCTTAGAGCAAAAAATATGTATTCACTAAATTAATCTTAATTAATTGTTATATTGACAAATTAGAATATATAAATAAGGGCAAATATTGAGAAAAAAATTAATTCCTGATTATGTAAATGAACACTATTTTGGACCAAAAGAAAAATATAAAATTGTCCCTTATTGTGGACCGAAGAAATTATTATTTTTTGCCATTAATAAAGTACTAGCATAAAATGGGTGAACTAGCATATTTAAAATATGTCTTAAAAAGTTACCATATTATTGGAGCTCAATTAAGAACTAAGGATAAAATTAATTTTATTTCTAACAACAAAATAATATATTAGATTAAAAATTAATAATAAAATAAACTGTCCAATTTAAAGAGGCTAAATTTAGACCTTTTCCTTAAGGTAATTTTACGCCCTTATTAGGGTTTCATGCGTATTTTTATACCCAAAATGCCATTTCAGTAACCTTTTGAATATTTCTCTCTCACCATTAAATATTTGTCTTTCCAATACATGGAAGATCTCAAAGGTTCAAACCCTATTTTCCATAAAGCTTTTTTTTTTTTTACGTATTTTCATCCTTTTTTTTGTAGTATACACCCATATAATTCATCTATATACATGTATTTAATTGTGCATTTCGTATATGTTTAGTATTTGAGTGTGTATTTCGTATATTTTTTAAGTAGGTCTTCAAAGCCTTACTATTTTAACACATGATACCCTACTTAACACTACAACAAATTTGATTATCTATGATGAATTATTTTGTCACTTATAGCTTATATTTCGTCACAAAAAAAAATTTTGTAATTAAATTAATTCGTCAATTGCTCGTCTTTGAGAGTCACTAAAAGTATACAAAGACAACTTCGTATTTTGTTGCTAAATATAGTTATATTAACAACAAAAAATTTTTTTCATCCCCTTGTTCATCAAAAAAATATAAAAAAAAATGTAGCTAGTTGTGTGTTTTCATCCCTAAAAAGGTTATTAATGCCGACAAATGACCTTGGTCACTAATTATTTAGTTTAATTAGTAACGATATCAATTATCTCTAAAGTTACGTATATTTCGTAGTTGAATAAATGTAATTTTATCAAATAGAGAAAAAGATCTTTAAGAGAATAAATAAAGAAAACCATTTTCAAGAGACAAACTCTAAAGATCGCCTTTTAGATATAAATAATATTTCGTCCCTAAATACATAAATTAGTGATAATTTTACTTTTAAAAAAATGATTTACAATTTTGTAATTAAAACTATCATCTGATCACTAAATATATTGCTTTTACCGACAAAAAAATTATCATAAAATTTCATAATTAGTATCACAAAGTACAAAGTTAATCCATCGTCAATAAGATAATCCTTGGAAAACTTTATTTTTGTCACTAGTTACCTGATTTTTCTTTAATTCGAGAAATTATTATTATATAAATTGGAAGTAACATGATATAACATGCAAGGTAACAACAAAAATCTCCATCCATGAACATAAAATTAAAAAGAACAAATACTATATTGAGATAATATTTCGTTACAAACTTCATCAGTTAAAACACAAATAAAGTAAAATATATCCAACATGAAAGTCTAATTGAAATACAAGAATATTGATAAATTAAAAAATAAATAAAAATTTGTTGCTTCCTCAAATTGCTAATGTAACCACTTATCTAATGATTCAATCCTGAAGAAATTTTTACTTTCATATATCTGTGAAAAAAAAATCAAGTAATAATAAATTAAACTTTCAAACATTAATAGTGAAGCAAATGAGATATAAGTATAGATACTTACTCGAGTTTAAGCAGTGGAGTATTTATTATCAATTCTTCTTTGGCTACAAATAACCATAAGAATTAAGAGTAAAGATATAAAATTTTAAGTATTTAACTACTCCAAAAGTAAGAAAACCAAACAAAATTTCTTCATACCTTAACAATAAAATTACAATAAATAAGAACCCTAATACATAAATGCAACATACCTTCGGGAGAAAACCAAATTTGTAAATTTCCAACAAATGCAAGGAAAGAAAATTCCGCATGAGAAATAATATGACATGCGTTGGATCTGTAATGAAACAAAAGAAGCATGAGAAGTAAATGCACAACGTTGCAGATTTAGTGTTCTAAAATTGTTAAATAAAAAACTTTTTTTTTGAAGAAAATCAAACATTGTAAGTAGATATTGATAGCGACCATAAATTACATTTACTATGGTTCCACTAGTCAATTGGCACCAATCGTTATATTCTGGGATATAATTAGCAATTTAATTATGATAAGTAGATATTGATAGCGATCATAAATTACGTTTACTACGGTTTCACTAGTCAATTGACACCAATCTTTATATTTTGGGATATTATTAGCAATTTAATTATAAAATATAAATAATAAGTAGATATTGATGCTAGTTAATTACATTGTTACGCTTTATATATAGTTACATTGAACGTCTCTCTATATAATAAGTAGATATTGATAGCGACCATAACATTTAATATGGTTCCACTAGTCAATTGACACCAATCGTTATATTTTGGGATATAATTAGCAATTTAATTATGATAAGTATATATTGATAGCGACCATAAATTACGTTTACTATGGTTGCACTAGTCAATTGACACCAATCGTTATATTTTGGTATATAATTAGCAGTTTAATTATGAAATATAAATAATAAGTAGATATTGATACTAGTTAGTTACATTGTTGCGCTTTATATATAATTACATTGAAAGTCTACATATATAATAAGTAGATATTGATAGCGACCATAAATTACGTTTACTATGGTTCAACTCGTCAATTGACACCAATCATTATATTTTGGGATATAACTAGCAATTTAATTACATATAGTTACATTGAACGTCTATATATATATATATACCATAAATTACGTTTACTATGGTTCCACTAGTCAATTGACACCAATCGTTATATTTTGGGATATAATTAGCAATTTAATTATAAAATATAAATAATAAGTAGATATTGATACTAGTTGATAATAGGTGAATTGAACTATGATTGAGCCCCAACGGAACCACTTTCTTGTAGGGTTTTTATTGCAAAAGTGATAGCAAAATGCTCTTATTAGTGCTTTTTATGTTTTTCAGGCTACATACATTAGAAGAAGGCTATGGAGTGGTTTTGTATCATTTATGGAAGAAAAAGAAGCCAATCACATCAAAGTCGCCAAGTGAACCATTTGAAACACACAAACGAGGCTCGGAGGTGAATTGCCGGGGTCCCAGCGTGGGCACAGCAGGACTGCGGTGAGATGTCAGAGGAGATTCAGAGAGGCCTTTTGGCCGCAGTCCCAGCGTGGGCGCGGTAGGACCGCGGCAAGCGACGGAAATTTCAGGGACTGAAGTGCAATTCCGAAATTCTTAGCCTAAAACCCTATTTAAATACTAGAACTCGTCCAAAGGAAAAAAATATTATTAGAGAGTACTTTGGCAAGAAAAGTAATTGTGAGAGATCACCCAAAACATCTTTATTTCTTTTCTTCTTTATTTTCTTGAAATTCATGATTATAAATCTTTTAGTTTTTGATTTACCCATTATCATGAGTAGCTAAAAACCTTAATTTAAGATTTTGGTGGAACCCGTTGGGAATTACTTGGTTGTTTTATTAATATAATTAGATTTGGTTGTTAATGTCTAATTGTTCATCTATGTTTTGATTGTGGAATAGTTGAAAGGGCCCTCAATTATCCGTTCCTATTTATTGTGTATCTTCTTGAGAGAGAGTGCATATTTAGGTAGTTGTATGAACAACATCACTCCCGGAGTATAGACGAGAGCTAGCGTAGCATGAGAAAGTGCGTCTAGTATATTATTATAATTACTTGAGAAAGAATTATGATAGATGGAGAGTTCATGATTGTTAGAGAAAGCTAAATCATAATTATAAGAAATAGACAACCGAGGAAAAGACCAACGGGGGAAATCATTGCCTTAGACCTTCTTTATATTGTTTACACCTCAAGCTTAGTTAATTTTCGGTTATTTATTACTTTCAGTATTAGTTGTTAGGAAATCAACAATTGTGAATCAGAATGTTTGGGAAGACAAGTTGGGTGAATTGAGTAAATCCGACAGTAGTAATTGGTAAGTTAATTCTCTGTGGTTCGACTCTGGGCTATAATACTCAGATTATATTTACAACGCCCGCATAGTCTTTTGTGAGACTCAGTTGAGCGTGATCAAATTTTGGCGCCGTTGCCGGGGAATTAACGGTGTTATCAATTACAATTGAAAGAAATATAAGATTCCAAGTGTAATCCGTTTTCTCTTTACCAATCTTTTCATTGAAATTCTAATGGTTGAAATGTTGTGGTAAGCAGGTATATGCCTAGAAATTCTTCGAGGACTGGAGAACTAATAGAAGGTCTCTCAGACCCCGAGAAAATATTCAGGGCATTGAACCGTGCCAACAAAGGACTTCAACAAACTCAACTAACGAACCAACTCGAATTTGACATGGGTGACATGAACAACGCCAACAAAAATAATAGGAATGAGCAGGTTAACTTGGAAGTCAGGGGAGTGGCACCTCTTGTGCCAGAAGCTGCAGTTTACGACTGGGCACAACCTATAGCTGACAATCTGGCCACTGCCATAGTTATGCCTCCAATTCAAGCGGAGACATTCCAAATCACCAACAACATGCTGCATCTACTGCAGAATAAGGGATTGTTCTCCGGGTCAAGCATTGAAGACCTAAACAACACTTGAAAAATTTCCTGTCAATTTGCATGACCCAAAGGGAGCCGAACGTGACTCTTGAAGCTATCAAGTTGCTTCTATTCCCATTCTCAGTAACCGGGGCATCTTAGACTTGGTTAAATTCGCTCCCGATCAACTCTATCACCATTTGGGAGGAATTAGTCAAGCAATTCTCGAACAAGTTCTACCCGTTTAACAAGACTGCACAGCAAATTGATGATATATTGCAGTATAGGCAGCATGCCACAGAGTCATTGCAGGAAACTTGGGAGAGATTTAAAGGGATGCTTGTGAAGTATCCTCATCATGGCATTCCTGATCAGATGCTTGGCCAGCGATTCTACATGGGTCTAACTGACAACCTGAAGGCTAATGTGGATGCTTCAGCTGGAGGTGTGTTCTTAAGCAAAACATTCACCGAGTGCAAAATTCTCTGAGACAAGATGACACAAAATGCGGGGTGGATGACTAGAGGTGCAACACTGGCACCCATAGTACATTCTGTCCCATTGGATCCCAATAATTCACAGGAAGAAAACATGGTCACACTCCTAACCCAGATGAGCTTACTGACAAAGAAGATTGATGAGATGGATAAAAACAGGTGCACATTGTTGATACAATGAATGGAGGATTATGTACACCATGTATTAATTAATCATATGTTCGTTCGTGGAGCGGAGAAGGTGAAAACTAAGGGGTCCAGGAAGATATGAACTATGTCAACAATTATGGGGGCTAGAGACAAGGAGTACAACAGTGGAGACCGCAACAGAATCAGCAATACAGGTCTAATATGCAGCAGCCTGGGGGTATGCACCCTCAAAATCAATTAGTGCTCGTGCCTTATCAGAAACCACAGGGTTATCCATAGCAGAATCAGCAACAATTGGTTTATCAACCACCTTCTCAGCAGCAAGACAACAATATGGTGGAAATTAGAGGTATGCTCTAACAACTTATTGGGACAAACAACAAAGTGTAGGAAAAATTGGTAGTCCATGATTCAGCCAACACCTGGATCAGTTGTCCATGGCATTGAACAACCGCCCCCCCCCTCCCCAGGAACTTTACCTGCAGACACCAACGTTAATCCCAAGGAGAAAAACCCGAATCAGCTGATGACAGTCTGTCTAAGGAATGGTAGAGATCTAGATCGAGAGTAGGAAATTGCACAGGCCAGCAAGAAGACTACACCAGCTACTCCAGTGCTATTAGAGGAAGAACAACCATCGGAACTCACTGACGTAGTAGTTGATCAGAGTCAAG
This sequence comes from Nicotiana glauca, assembly GCA_026770625.1. NCBI lineage: Eukaryota > Viridiplantae > Streptophyta > Magnoliopsida > Solanales > Solanaceae > Nicotiana > Nicotiana glauca. The sequence continues at coordinate 33,743 of MU672321.1, forward strand.
AGGGTAAAGAAAAAGAAAAGGAGACCGAGCAAGTTGTAGAACAGGTGGCACCTCTTGTTCCAGATACTCCTAGCAAAGAGAAACCAACAAGTAGTGCCCAACAGGTGATCCCTGCACCCTTCCCTCAGAGACTGGTCAAGCAAAAGAAGGCAGACCAATAAAAAAAGTTTATGGAAATGCTACGTCAAATCCAATTGAATATTCCATTGATGGATGCTTTGAGGGAGATGCCCGGTTATGCCAAGATGATGAAAGATTTAATGTCAAAGAAGTTTGATTTTTAGGATCTATCTACCGTAACTCTGACACAAACCTGCAGTGCAGTGGTGGCAAAACCGATAGCCCAGAAGATGTCCGATCTAGGTAGCTTTACTATTTCATGCACCATAGGGAGTTATGCCTTTGCAAAGGCATTATGTGATTTGAGAGCCAGCATAAATTTGATGTCTCTATCTATATACACCAAATTGGGCATCGGCAGGGCCAGGCCAACTTCGATGCTACTCCAGCTGGCTGATCGCACTGTGAAAAGACCTATTGGTATTCTTGACGATGTGCTGGTACAAGTGGGGAAGTTCGTGTTCCCTACAGACTTTGTGATTTTAGACTGTCAGGTGGATGAAGAGATACCCCTTATTTTGGGGAGACCATTTTTCGCCACTGGGAGAGCACTTATAGACTGCGAAACTGGGGGAGCTTAAAATAAGATTGAATGATGAAGAAGTCATATTCAATGTTCAACAATCAATGAGGAGACGCAGCAAATATGCAAATTGCTCTCTAATGGAAGGAGTTGATGTAATTCTACAAGAGGATGATAGGGCCCTAACTGTGGCGGACCCATTGGAGGCATTCCTGACAAACTTAGACGAAATGGATGGAGAGGGGTGAGATGAATGGGTAATGGCATTGGAAGGCCGAGGATTTTGGTCAAGGGAACCTCAGTTCGAGTCCCTTGAGTTGGAGAAAAGGATCACTCCTCCAGCCAAGCCATCAATAGAGGAGTCACCCAAGCTGGAGTTGAAACCACTTCCCGATCATCTCAAGTATGCATTTCTAGGCCCTGATTCGACTTTACCTGTTATTATATCATCCTTTTTGCTCGATGTGAAGGTAGAGCAACTTTTGCAGGTACTGAAGGAAAACAAGACTGTCATCGGTTGGACCATGGCAGATATAAAGGGTATCGGCCCAGCTTTCTGCATGCATAAGATTCTCCTGGAAAAAGGGCACAAACCTTCCAGGGAACACCAGCAAAGGCTGAACCCTAGCATGAAAGAAGTTGTAAAGAAAGAGGTGCTCAAATGGTTAGAAGCGGGAATTATTTTCCCCATCTCTGATAGTAATTGGGTCAGCCCTGTTTAGTGTGTCCCGAAAAAGGGGGGTATGACTGTTGTGAAAAACGAAAACAATGAGTTGATCTCAACTCGTACAGTCATAGGGTGGAGAATCTGCATGGATTACCGAAAATTAAACACCGCCACCCGCAAGGACCACTTTCTCTTACCCTTTATTGATCAAATGTTGGACAGGCTGGCTGGTAGATCACACTTTTGTTTCCTAGATGGATATTCGGGGTCCAATCAGATTTCAATAGCCCCCGAATATAGAGATAAAACATCCTTCACCTGTCCTTATGGCATCGTTGCCTTTCGGAGAATGCCCTTTGGGCTGTGTAATGCACCTGCAACTTTTCAAAGGTGCATGTTAGCCATTTTTACAGATATGGTGGAGGACATTATAGAAGTCTTTATGGATGATTTCTCTGTGGTGGGAGATTCATTCGAAGACTGTCTTCACAACTTAAGCAGAGTGCTCAAAAGATGTGTGGAGACAAACCTGGTACTAAACTGGGAGAAGTGCCATTTTATGGTACAAGAGGGGATAGTCTTGGGACATTGAGTGTCCAGAAAAGGTATTGAGGTCGACCATGCTAAGGTTGACGTGATTGAGAAGTTACCACCGCCCACTTCAGTAAAGGCGGTGAGAAGTTTCCTTTGTCACGCCGGGTTCCACCGGCGTTTCATAAAAGACTTTTCCAAAATTTCTAACCTATTATGCAAACTCCTTGAAAAGTATCACCCCTTTGTGTTTTCTAATGATTGCAGGTTGGCATTTGAGGAACTGAAGAAGAAGTTGACCACTGAACCCATTACTGTTGCACCCGACTGGGAACAACCATTTGAGCTCATGTGTGATTCTAGCGACTATGCTATAGGAGCAGTCTTGGGGCAGAGAAAAGACAAGTTGATGCACCCGATTTACTATGCAAGCAGAACGCTAAGCGGTGCTCAGCTCAATTACACAGTGACGGAGAAGGAGATGTTGGCAGTCGTGTTTGCTTTTGACAAGTTCTGATCATATCTGACTGGTTCCAAGGTAATTGTATATACCGACCATGCAGCTCTCAGGTACCTCATTGAGAAAAAAGAGTCTAAGTCGCGCCTGATTCGTTGGGTGCTGCTATTGCAAGAATTTGACCTCAAAATCCGTGACTGTAAGGGCACAGAAAATCAAGTCGCTAATCATCTGTCACGACTTGAAGGAGTTGAAAAATCAGTCGAGGTCGAAGAAATTCTGGAAACCTTTCCAGACGAGCAGCTGCTCACAGCCAGTCTTGAGGATGCGCCATGGTATGCAGATTTTGCAAACTACCTGGCTTGTGGTATTGTTTCTGATGACCTTTCTTCTATACAAAAGAAAAAGGTTTTTCGTGATAGCCGTATGTATTATTGGGATGAACATCATTTGTTTCAAATTTGTATTGATAACATTATCCGGAGGTGCGTCCCCGAGATAAAGCGATCTTCAATTTTGCAGGCATGTCACGCTTCAGCATATGGAAGATATTTTGGAGGGGTGAGAATAGCTGCGAAGGTGCTGGAGGCCGGATTCTTCTGGCCAACTGTATTTAGAGATGTACACCTCTGGGTTAAGGGCTACAATGAATGCCAAAGGACGGGAAACATTTCCCGTCGCCATGATATGCCAATGAAACCTATTCAAGAAGTAGAGGTGTTTGACGTGTGGGGGATAGACTTCATGGGTCCCTTTGTCAGCTCATTCGGTAATAAGTACATACTTGTGGCGGTGGATTATGTGTCTAAATGGGTGGAAGCTGCAGCCTTGCCCACCAATGATGCACGAGTGCTGGTCGGATTCCTGAAGAAGAACATTTTCACTCAGTTTGGGATACCAACGGCGATCATCAGTGACGGAGGCACCCACTTCTGCAATAGAGCCTTCGAGAAATTGCTTGTTAAATATGATGTGCACCACAAATTAGCTACGCCTTACCATCCGCAGACTAGTAGGCAAGTTGAAGTGTCCAACAGGAAGATTAAAAGTGTATTAATGAAAACTGTGAACGCAACCCGAACGGATTGGGCAAAGAAGCTGGACGATGCACTCTGGGCCTACAGAACTGCATTCAAAACGCCAATAGGTATGTCACCGTACAAGTTGGTGTTTGGAAAGGCCTATCATCTACCTGTGGAGTTAGAACACCGTGCTTGGTGGGCATTGAAACAATTAAACATGGATCCCGAAGCAGCCGGGCAAAATCGACTAACGGAGTTGCACGAGCTAGAGGAATTTCGTTATCAAGCCTTTGAGAGCACGAGGCTTTACAATAAACGAATAAAGAAAATGCACGATAAGCACATCGCGAACGGAGACTTCAAACCCAGTGATATGGTGTTATTGTACAACTCAAGGTTGAGATTGTTTCTGGGTAAGTTGAAATCCCGATGGTTTGGGCCATTCAGAGTGGTGCAAATGTTTGCTAGTAGAGCTGTGGAGATTGAATCAAAAGATGGAACGAACAAATTCTCCGTCAACGGACAAAGGTTGAAACACTACCTTTGATCAGCTGACGAAAAAGGAGATACAGTGGTGTCACATTTCAAAGAACCCCAATACGAAAACAAGGAGTAGGAACTCCACTAATTACGTCGTGCCGCGACGTTAAACCAGGCACTGCGTGGGAGGCAACCCACGAATTGTTGTAAGTATAATGAATAACTATAGATATATATACTTTAGTACCAAAAAAACGCCTCCACCGCTGGTGAAAGAGGCTATCTGAAGTTCTCTCACCGCGGTCCAAGCGTGGGCGCGGTAGGACCGCGGTGAAAGAGGCTCTCTAAAGTTTTCCCACCGCGGTCCAGGCGTGACCGCGGTGAAATAGGCTCTCTGAACCTGATCCACCGCGGTCCCAGCGTGACAGCGATAGGACTGCGGTGGCACGCAGACAGGCCAGCCAGGTAAGTTTTTTTTTGAAATTTTTTATTTTATTTTCCTTTTCTTCTAATTCCCCCCTCCCCCCCTATTTACCCTTATCCAACTTTCCAACCCCTTATTCCCCACTAACCTCACACGACCAAAACAACCCCCTCTCTATTTCTCTCCCCAAATTCTCCTCTCTTCTTCTTCCTCCCCAAGCCCTAACCCCCATTCCTTACCAAATTTCTCTTTCTTCCACTCTCTCCTATAACCCATAAGGTAAGCTCTCTTCTATTCTCTTCTTTTTTCTTCAAATAGTGAGTGTATATTAGTTTCCTAACCCTAGATTTTGTTGTAATGTTTAAATTGTATCTTTTTCTTTGTTTTCTTTTTTTATTTGATTATTGTAGCCATGAATGATGCTTAGAAGTTGGGTTTCATGATGTTTAACTTGTGGGGTAGGAATTTTAATGTTTTTGAGACATGACTATACTTTTTAGGGCTAAGTATGGTGATTGGGGCCTATATGGCCTGAAAATATTCTATCTCTTGTAATTTTTGGGAGCCCTTTGTGCTCATTTTACTTGGTTGTGGTGGTGGTGGTTGAAGTATTTCATTGATAAAAGGTTGGGTAAGGTATTGTGGGTGAATGTAACATGTTAATGGTGGTATGAAGTGGTCGTAGTATGGGTTGGCTAATTGGTGCCACTTAGAAGTATTGTTGGCCATTGATAATTGTTTAGTGCCAGCGGGTGGTGAAGTCACCATTTGCATGGCCCAGTAGGCTGTATTTGATAGTTGCCCTGGCTTGTTACAAGTATTATGGCGCGAAAGAGGCAACGAGGCTCGGCTAGTACTTCCCAGGGGTCCACGTATGATGCCACTAGGTTCCAGTCTCCGGGGGTGGAGGATGCATTCCATGCAAAAGCCACAAAGACCCTCGTCCAGGAGATTGCTGTGGATCGGGCTGCCCTCCGCATAGAAAGCCCAGCCATGTATGAAGAGATACGGCGGAGGGAAATGGAATTTTTGCTTGAAGAGCCCGAAACAGTGAATCTAATGCTAGTCCGGGAATTCTATGCAAATTGCCCGGAGCATTTTAGCCGGGAGGTAATTGTGCGTGGAAAGGTGGTGGATGCTTCCATCCCTAAGATTCGGCAGGTTTTTCAGTTGCCCCAATTCAGAGGTGGTGTTGATCATTACCATGACGCTCATGGGGTTAATTGGGATACCTTGATTGACACAATCTGCCAGAATGGCCAACCAACTTAGATACAGGAGAACATCACCCTCCACTCCAAGTCGTTCACTCACGAGGCCAAGTGTTGGTTTAATATCATTTGCAACCGCTTCCTGCCTACAAGCAACTCCACCGATGTCAACCACCTAAGGGCTATTCTGGTATGGTGCTTTGTCACCAAGCGTGACTTTGATGCGGCGAGGCTCATTGGTGATGAAATGATCCTCCGATCCTCACTGCTGTCTAAGGGGTTTTATTTCCCCTCATTGGTGACTCGATTGTGTCTGCTCAAGGGCGTTCCCACTCTGCCTACTGATGGCACATTGCCCTCCAAGATACCCTTTAGAACTTCTAGGATCAACGTGGGCAGAGATGTACCCACGGGCATAGATATTGATGATGAGGAGGAAGCCCCAGCACCAATGGCACCCTCCAGGAGGTCATATGATGGAGCCGGATCTTCCCCGCGTCCCCACTCTAGAGCCGGACTCTCTAGATCACAATCCATCCGGCCTATGATACGTTCAGTGGAGGAGGAGCTCGAGGACCTTTGTACCTCGGTGGATGGCCTGCATGTGAGGATGGATGCTATGTTTCAGCTCCATGCCAGCTCTGAGAACCGCATAATGGTGTGGTTCCGTGCATTGGAACGAGCTTGTCATGTGGACCCCAGCACGGTCTCCGACCCTGAGTGATACTCAGGGAAGTCCTCTTACCCTACTGCTCTTCATTTTTGTATGACATGGGGACATGCCATGATTATAAGTGTGGGGTGGGGGAGACTTGTTGTTGTGATGTGTTGAGTTGTACGTATTAAGCATGTTGTAATGTTATAGCTCGAGTGTTGTATCACCCTATATATAACTGACTTGGACCAACGACGGACACTTGTCGACGGGTCTCTTGAGGGTCAAAGTCGGTTGTTTAATAGGGTAAAGGACTCTTCCTGAGGAAGGACTACTCAGAGTAGTCCATGTAGATAAGGGGAGACTTGTTGTTGTGATGTGTTGAGTTGTACGTATTAAGCATGTTGTAATGTTATAGCTCGAGTGTTGTATCACCCTATATATAACAGACTTGGCCCAACGACGGACACTTGTCGACGGGTCTCTTGAGGGTCAAAATCGGTTGTTTAATAAGGTAAAGGACTCTTCTTGAGGAAGGATTACTCAGACAAGTACTCTTGAGGGAAGTAGTCCATGTAGATAATTTTTTTTATTTTCTTTTCTTTTTTTTAGGTAGTGTAGTAATTCCCCGTAGTTTGTTTTTACTCCCGGTTCTTTTCCAAGTGCTTTTTCATGAACCGGGTTAGGTAGATTTTTTTTTGGACTCTGAAGACTCTCTTAGATTAGGAGGGGTAAAGGCAGGAATCCACCCTTTTGATGTATACACCTGCTAACAACTAATCAAACTTGAGAGGGCGACGTCTAGCCTCATATGTAGATTCATAATTTGTGCCTTAATTGTGTACACCTTGTCTTGCTTGAATGCTCATATGAGTGTGTTGACGAACTACTTCGGAATGAGTTACTTGCCAAGTGTGTGTGAGAATTACCTACATTTTGTGCTTGCATGTGATACCTAGAACTTGCCCGGTGTGTTTGCAAAGCGAAATAGTAGTTTTGATCAGTCTTGGAAGTGATATAGGCATTTCTTGTTGACACACACACACACACACACACACACACACACACACACACACACACACACACACACACACATATATATATATATATATTTTTTTTTTTTTTTACCCACCTAATTATTATGAATCTTAGTTAACCCCTTTGAGCATCTAATCCCGTTCTTTGGCAACCACATTACAAGCCTTACCCATTTGTTTGAATTAACCATCTATTTGAACCTTTTTCAACTCTCATGAGCACTTGAATTGTTGTGAACTTTGTAAAAGTTAAAGTGTGGGGTGGTTAGTTTGGCTTTTGAGTGGAACTAATTGAATAAGGAGAAAGGTGCACTATTTTGAAAAAAAAAAGGAAGAGCCACTTGAATTGAAAAAAAAAATATAGTTGGATTGTTGTGAAAAAAAAAATTCCTTGATAAGTGGTTGCTCTTGACATAAGTGTGCTTAAAGAAGAATGGGGTAATTTACATTGATGTGAAGGTGGAATTTTGGTTTGACATAAGTATGGGGTTTGAATGTTAAAGTATATGGATTAAAGTGCTTAGGGAGGTGTAGTCACTCTTATATCTAAATGTATCCTACTCGTCTCGTAGCCTACATTACAACCAATTAAAGTCCTAATTGATCCAAGATTGAATGAACTAAATTAGTAGAGTATTACACTAAGGGCAAGCTTATGGTGTATCTGTGTGGCATATGAATATTCCTTGCTGAGAGTGAGTGAATTCTTTCTATCTAAAGTTCTTTGTGCTTGATTCTATATGTGTGGAACTTCTCTCAATTTAATAATGTGATGGCATGTGACTCAGGAAGAAATATCAAGTTTTTACCTCTGTTAGAGTAATTAGAGTGAGCATGTGTGTGACATTGCATTAGAGTCTGCGTCTGAGGTGTGACAGTTGCACTGCTTAGGTTATTCTTTCATAATGGCAGGTTTGACATAAATTGGGTAATTCGTTGAGCGATTAGACATAGAAGCGTGGTTTAAGTTGCTCGAGGACGAGCAAAGCCTTAAGTGTGGGGTGTTGATAATAGGTGAATTGAACTATGATTGAGCCCCAAAGGAACCATTTTCTTGTAGAGTTTTTATTGTAGAAGTGATAGCAAAATGCTCTTGTTAGTGCTTTTCATATTTTTCAGGCTACATACATTAGAAGAAGGTTATGGAGTAGTTTTGTATCATTTATGGAAGAAAAAGAGGCCAATCGCATCAAAGTCGCCAAGTGAACCATTTGAAACACACAAACGAGGCCCGGAGGTGAACTGCCGTGGTCCCAGCGTGGGCGCTGCAGGATCGCGGTGAGATGTCAGAGGAGATTCAGAGAGGCCTTTTGGCCGCGGTCCCAGCGTGGGCGCGGTAGGACCGCGGCAGGCGACGGAAATTTCAGGGACTGAAGTGCAATTCCGGAATTCTTAGCCTAAAACCCTATTTAAATACTAGAACTCGCCCAAAGGAACAAAAATATTATTAGAGAGTACTTTGGCAAGAAAAGTAATTGTGAGAGATCACCCAAAACATCTTTATTTCTTTTCTTCTTTATTTTCTTGAAATTCATGATTATGAATCTTTTAGTTTTTGATTTACCCATTATCATGAGTAGCTAAAAACCTTAATCTAAGGTTTTGGTGGAACCCGTTGGGAATTACTTGGTT
>MU672321.1:43634-60374 GCA_026770625.1 Nicotiana glauca
TTTACTATGGTTCCACTAGTCAATTGACACCAATCGTTATATTTTGGGATATAATTAGCAATTTAATTATGAAATATAAATAATAAGTAGATATTTATACTAGTTAATTACATTGTTGCGCTTTATATATAGCTACATTGAACGTCTATATATATAATAAGTAGATATTGATAGCGACCATAAATTACATTTACTATGGTTCCACTAGTCAATTGACACCAATCGTTATATTCTGGAATATAATTAGCAATTTAATTATGAAATATAAATAATAAGTAGATATTGATGCTAGTTAAGTACATTGTTGCGCTTTATATATAGTTATATTGAACATCTATATATATGTGTATAGTAGCCAACATATAATTTCATTCATTAAGGTCATGCTATATTGATAACGACCATATAGTTACGTTTATTATGGTTCCACTAGTCAATTGACATCAATCGTTATATTTTGGGATATAATTAGCAATTTAATTATGAAATATAAATAATAAATAGATATTGGTTCATATTTTCTTGAACCACCGAATTTTTTTGGTTTGAATCCATTTTTTAGATAGGGTAAAGTGTCCACTTGACTTGGTTTAATATGAAGGAAGTATAATAAATCGTATAACGCATTTGTTTTTAAGAAAGAAAGAAAATATAATAAATTTGTATACACACTAAATCGTATAATTTGTATAAACATAAAATACACATAAATACAACGGAAATATAAATATAATACACAAGACTCTTCATCTCTCAATATTTAATTTTTGCATTCTTCAAAATTTAGAATTTAATTTTGTGTTTTGGAGAAAAAAATGTAGGCTAATTAATTAGAGGGTCATTTATGTCTTTTCGCTGGTGTGACCAAAGTTGGGTCACACAGGTGTTGTCGTTTAGCATTTCTCTTTCCTTAATCCTTAAAAGAAAAGCGTCCCAAATGGTGGGCGGTAGTCACCGGCCTTGGACTAAAGAAAAGGAGGCGCTTAATTCTGCAATAGGTAAGTAGTCAAATAGTGGTGCGGCGTGCTGTTTCATAATCCCAATTCCAAATTGGTGCCTTTTCCACTCCTTAAAGAGTCACTTTACTCCCCCACCCCCTCTCTGTAAATAATATACATATCATCAGCCTTTGCCTAGGTTCCAGGGACATTGGAGACTTATTCTCCTTTCTTCATTCTGTTCTTATTTTTTTCAGCCCCACTATTCTTCTCCTTCTGCTTATTAATCAAACAAATTCTTCTTCTGAGGCCATCATCATAGACATGGATGACGAGTATGCCAAGCTTATTCGGAGGATGAATCCTCCCGGGTACTTCCCCCTCTCTCTCTCTCTTCCTCTTTCTCCTTCATTTTTTCCTTTGATTCAGTGTCCGACTCAGATCATCTATTCACTTACCAGCCCAGCCCAGCCGCTATTTTTCGTAAAATTTGATTATTATCTGAGCTTTTCTTCTGTTGTTAGGAGTGACTTGTTTTGATTATTTTCCTTTGTCTTCTTCTTGTCAACTTTTCCCTTCCCCTGTCCAAGAATTGCTTTTCCACTCGAGAACTGATCAAGTGGTTTATTTAATTAGGGTTTATGAAGGAAAATCCTTTTTTCCCCTTCTTTTTAACCCTTGTTTTTCTTGTTACAGAGTGGTAATTGACAACGACACTTGTGAGGATGCAACCATTATCCAGGCATGCCCTAAAAAAAAACTATCTTTTCTGTTTCTCTCTGCCAGTCTAGGCATCCAATCAACTAGTAAAATATTTCAGTTTCTGTGCTTAAAATATTGATGTTATGCTCAAATTTGGGCAGGTTGACAGTGTCAACAAGCATGGGATTCTTCTTCAAGTTGTACAGGTTCTGACAGATTTGAACCTTGTTATCACTAAAGCATACATTTCTTCTGATGGGGGATGGTTTATGGATGGTAAGCTCTGCTTATTTACTTGAAAATCAAGGAATTCCTTTTGGAAATTTATTTTCCACTAACTATTCTCTATATATTATTTCTTCAGTTTTTAATGTGACTGATCAAGATGGAAATAAAGTTAGAGATGAAGAAATCATCAACTATATTCAAAAGGTATTAAAGGCCTCTTATTCCTTGGACAATCTTCATTGCATTATAGTACTATGGTTTATCAGCAAAGCAACCTTGATCCGTTAGGTTATTTGTATGATGGCTTAGTTATTTAGCCAAATGCATGGATTTTTATGTGGAGAATAAATAACACGGGATTGTTAGACGGAATAAATTACGCATAAAGTATTATACGGTGAATAAGTTATACGGGGATTGTTATTTCTGTATATATCAATTATAAAGGTATTTTTGTTTTCTATGTGCTTATCCACGCATTGTTAATACATGTGTTACTTATTCCACCTTCTCTTCCATATAAAATAATACGTAGATTCCATAAAACTTGTACCCGTATTAGTTATACAACGTTTGGTTACCGGTGTTAAATTCTGCATAATTGTATTGACTAGTAATGCATGATTTTATAATTCAGCTGTATAAATTTATATGAATTTTCATATCATGATTGTTTTTTATTATACCTGTAACCAAACGTGCCCTTAAAGTTTGTCTTTTGCCCCAAAGAAGTAAATTGTCTGTAGGCAACAAGTAACCTAAATACAAATGATTATGTTGATTTCTTTGTTTCCTCACTTTACTTAAAGCTGCGCGTGCACCCTAAATTCTTCCAATTTTCTGTTGCACAGACTCTTGAAAATGATGAAGTTCTGCTACCCTCTTTGAGAGGAACTGTTGGCTTGATGCCTTCTGAAGAGCACACATCCATTGAACTGAGTGGGACTGATAGACCTGGTTTATTGTCTGAAGTGTGCGCTGTTCTTGCTGACCTTAGCTGTAATGTGGTCAATGCTGCAATCTGGACACATAATGCTAGGGCTGCAGCTGTGGTTCATGTAGTCGATAACATTACAGGTTGTGCTATTGAAGACCCAAAACGTCTTGCTATAATCAAGAAGCTACTTCACAACGTTCTCAAGTGTAACAATGATTTGAAGACTGCAAAGATGACACTTTCACCTCCTGGATTTATGCATCGGGAGAGAAGATTACACCAGATAATGTTTGCTGATAGGGACTATGTAAAGGTTAGAAGAACAGAGCAGGGCAAAGTTGAGGATTTGAAGTCCAGGCCTTGTATAAATGTTTATGATTGTAGCGAAAAGGATTACACTGTGATCACTATGAGGTCAAGGGATAGACCTAAGCTGTTGTTTGATATTGTCTGCACTTTAACTGACATGCAGTATGTGGTCTTTCATGGAGTTGTTCACACAGGGAAGAAGGAAGCTTATCAGGTAACATTAGTTTTTATGTGGACAGTAATTGATGGTCTTTCTAGCGGTATTGATTCAAGAAAAGCATACTTCAGTTGAAGTAGCAGATTAGTTTTGGTTTTATTATGTGTTAATGAGATTGCATTTTAGCTTTAAGTCATTTCTTATATCTCTGTTGCTCTGAAAATTTATGTCAACCTTAATTTGGCCTGCTGCAGGAATTCTACATTCGGCATGTTGACGGGCTTCCAATAAACTCGGAGGCTGAGCGAGAACGCGTGATACAGTGCCTTGAAGCAGCTATTGAGAGAAGAGCCTCCGAGGTAAAGCAACTGATTCGGAGACAAGAGGATTTTAAGTTCTTAAAGTTTTCTCTAGCACGAGCCCACTAATATGTGCTAGCTTTCTGCAGGGTTTGGAGCTAGAATTGTGTACAGAAGATCGGCTAGGACTACTATCAGATATCACTAGGATATTCAGGGAGAATAGTTTGTGCGTTAAAAGAGCTGAAATCTCAACAGAAGGTGGGAAGGCAAGGGATATCTTTTATGTCACAGATGTGACCGGGAATCCAGTTGACCAAAAGACAGTTGACTCAATTTGTGAGCAAGTTGGACAAAATATGCTGCATGTTAAGTGGAATCCTTGTCATTCAGCAAAGCTACCTGAAGAAGGAACAATCAGTTACCTCTTTGGGAATCTCTTCAAAGTTGGAACCCTCCAAAATCTGAATCTGATGAAATACTACGCTTAAGTGGCTGCCTGTAGAAGAATGGGAAACTTTGTAGATATGTCAGAATGAAGATGTCAGAAAACAAATGAGAAGTGTAAATAGATATCCTACCCATTGGTGAAAACGTGTTAGTTTTATGTAAATAGTGACCATTAGACAGACCATGTAGGTAGTGATATAGTACCAAGATACTGATAAAAGAAACTCTGAAACATCAGCACTAGCAGATACATGGTTATTGTATAGGTGCATATATCCATACTATATACTTTGTACAGTATTCACTCTCAGAAGGAAAGAGAACTCAGCTATAAAGTAGACTTGATAACTTGTACAGATACTTATACTGTGGAGAAAACAAAATGTGTAAGAGCTTATTGTGGTTTTTGGCAACTGTGGGTTTAGATCAAATGAAATCTTGCCTTGGCTAAAAGCCATTTGGTTTCCTCAGTCCTGCCTTTCGCTGACGTTTGTTTTTTCAAAGCCATTTGGGAGCTGTAATGGCTTATTAGCTTCCCTTGTCGTACTCGCGGATGTGAACGTTTCTGCAACAAGATAACTCTTCTGCGTCTGTTATTGATTCTACTTTATAGCAGCTTGCTGCTGCAACACCAACAAACCGGTGGAATCCCACAAGTAGGGTACTGGGAGGGTAGTGCATACACATACCTTACACCTACCTACTCCGGAGTAGTAAAGAGGGTGTTTCCGAATTGTATAGGAGCACGCAAAAGATTATATTGTACTACTAATGACGTTATGATTATTTAGCTATTTTACAGTTTTTGCGATATTAACCTTTGGTGTTTAAAAAGGAAAAAGCATTCCATCAAAACATAAGGGTAAAGCGTTTAAGCACACAGAATACAGACCGTATAAAATGATGAAACGATCAGTGGGGGAATTGGCAAGTTTAATAAGCCGGGCTCTCATCCAAGGATCAAAGCAAAGCAGCCCAAGCCAAACATGGACTCCAGTGTTGGAGCAAACGTTGTACAGCCTCGGATGTCGGGAATCTCTCAGTCCAACACTCGTCGCCCGAGTTATCGACCCTTTCCTTGTCCACCACCATTCCCTTGCTCTTGGTTTCTTCAACTGGGCCTCTCAGCAACCTGGATTCTCCCACGACTCCTCTACTTACCATTCCATTCTCAAGTCTCTTTGCATTTCCCGTCAGTTCAAGACCCTTGATAAGCTCTTTAAGCAGGTAAAAGCCCAGAAAATCCGCCTTCATCCTTCGCTTTATCGTTCTGTCATTGCTTCCCAGATCATTGGTAGGAAATCCCACTTAGCATTTTCCATTTTCAGTGAGGTTCCTTCTTTGGCATCAGAGATTGGATCCCAAACTTGTAATTCACTTCTTGCTGCTCTGTCATCCGAAGGGAACTATAATTGTGCTTTCCAGGTGTTCGACGAAATGAATCGCAGAGGTGTTCGATTGAATACTCTTGGTTTTGGTGTGTTTCTGTGGAGATTCTGTGGATTTAATGGATTGGAAAAGAGTTTGACTTTGTTAGATGAGGTCAGGAAGATTGACTTTTCTGGGATTAATGGATCCGTTGTTGCAGTTCTAGTCGTACAAGGATTATGCTCTGGTTCTAGGATAGCTGAAGCTGTATCTGCTTTTGATGAATTGAGGATAAGGGAATGTAAACCTGATTTTATTGCTTATAGCGTTGTTGCTGAAGCGTTGGGGAATATGCGAAACGTAGTTGACAAAGAGTTGGTTTTGAAGAAGAAGAGAAAACTAGGAGTGGCTCCTAGGAATAACGATTATAAAGAGTTCATCTTTTTCTTGATTTCAGAGAGGCTGATTTCCGAAGCTAAAGAGTTGGGCAAAGTAATTGCATCTGGGAACTTTTCAATGGATGACGATCTGCTCAATGCTTTGATAAGATCGGTATCAGCTGTTGATCCTGGACTCGCCTTCTTCTTTTTAAACTTCATGCTGGGTAGAGAAACGGAGCCTAATCTTGTTACCGTGACAAATTTAAGTGCAAACCTTTGTAAGCATGGAAAGATTGATGAATTGCTAGAAGTATTTCAAAAGTTGTCCGCTAGAAACTATTTTAGTGACACACAGAGCTATAATATTATGGTATCATTTTTGTGCAAGGCTGGTAAAGTTAGAGAAGCTTACGAGGTTCTTCGTGACATGAGAAGAAAAGGTGCAGTTCCTGATATACAATCCTACAATCTCCTGCTAGAAGCTTGCTGTCGAGAAGATCTACTACGACCAGCTAAACGGTTGTGGGATGAGATGTTCACAAATGGGTGCCCTGGTAATTTAGAGACGTACAATATTCTTATTCAGAAGTGTTCAGAAGAAGGTGAAATTGAAGATGCTTGTAGGCTTTTCAATGACATGATAGATAAAGGAGTAGTACCTGATGCTATTACATACAATTCAGTCCTTAAAGGGCTTTGTCGAGGAAAAAATCTCAAAATGGCTCTTGAAGTCTTCAACAAATGTGCTATGCAGGATCCAACCATTGCACGATCCGTATTGTGTATGTTCATCCTCAGCCTCTGCAAGGAAGGTATAACTCCACATTTTTTATAAAGATTTAACTTATAGACTATTAGTGTAAAGAATTTTTACATTATTAATGTATTTTAACATGTATACAGGGGCATATCTATTTATTGGAGCGTGGGCACGTGCACCCATGCTCCTCTCTTTATACCATACATAATAATTTTATATTTCTTAAAATATGCTTAAGTATTGTGTGCGCCCAAGCTCAAAGAGTTCTATTGTGCAATAATTATTCAGTGCACCTTTACAAGTGAAGTTAGATGTTCAAATCTCAGTTTGTAGGTATGTCTAGTGTCTCTCTTGTGTTTAATGAAGTATTTTTTGTTTCTTTTTTCTTTTTTTTGTTTGGTTTATTCATTCAAAATCCCCAAATCTAACACATTGAAATACTTGATCTCTCTTTGTCATCACAATAATTTATATAATTAAAATTAATAGCAGTGGATGATGTAGCATGCTTCAATGATCCCAATATTTTTGATATGGAGAACAGTATATATACAGCAAATCACTAAAATTACAAGAATTTTTTTTTTTATTTTATTCCATAATTTCTAAATGGTAATTAATTCATGGGAAGAACCTATAGGTTAAACCCGTCAAATATAAATTCTAGATTCACCTCTTTGTAACAGTGCACCCATGTTCCCGGAATCCTGGATTCGCCTTTGCATGTATAATTGGAAACTTGCATTATTTTTTCAGGTTACTGATCCCACTTTTTATGGACTAGTTATTAGTGGATTGAAGTTAAACTCGTGTGATAATGGCAACCCTTATGATTATGTATTAACTGCAAAAGTAGTTTTAATACACATATATACCAAGAAAACAAGATGAATGTGTTCTAACTCAAGTGTTATCCTATAATTGCAGGTTATTTGCTTCCTGCAATGGAGTTACTTCGAGGCCAGAGCACTGATATGGCATTTTTAGACTGCCATCTGATTTTTCTTAAATTTTTAGCCGATGCTGGAGAAATAAGTTTGGCTGTTGAACATTTGACGTGGATTCAAGGCAAATCTCCTTCGATGTATCAGGCATTGAGCAATGAAATATTGGCATCAATCTCATCTTCTTCAAAACCAGATCCAATTCTCAAGTTATTTCAAGTTATGCAAGAAAACCGTCTCAATTCTACTAATGACTTGGGGAAAGAAATGGCTTACAGATGACATATGCATTCAGAATTCTCTATAAATGGGTCTTCACCATATGATTAATGCAGGAGGCAGCGGACACATCAATATACATACGAGAATATAGAACCGAACAATAATACATAGAGAATCTTTTTTTTTTTTTGTGGGGGTAATACATAACCAGGTCAATTTAAAAGGCTTTTCCTTTATTATTTTCGCTCTCTTTTGCGAAACATAATAATTTTGAATCACTCGTAAGTTAGCTAACTGCTTTCCTATCATGTATGAGGGGGCATTTGTGATTTGCTCAACATCAATTCTAGTCCTCTAAAACCACTAACTAAAATGTTTTGACCATTTACACTCTATTTGGTTCATTGTTATCTATCGTTTCATAATATATTATATTTTATAAAAAACTCACCACGTTAAATCGGTTGTTTAAAAAAAATGAGATTTTTCATTGTTCCGGACAATGAATTAACAATAAAATACAATCAATTTTAACTAAACAATCAAAACAAATATTGTTTTAGGATAACGATACAATATGATACAATGAGTAACAAATATCCAAACAAGCTGTTATAAATCTTTCAGAGTATTTATGGTGACGCTTTAATGTGTTATTTTTATGTTCTATCACCTTTAATCTTTTTAAAATACACTTTTGTTTGTTACAACACTATAGTGTGTTTCGCAACACGATAACATATTTTGTATAATGATAAATAATCATAAGTTGACTAATTTTACTATTAACTGTTAGTCTACCACAATTCTCTCTTTCTTTATCTAAGCTTGAGAACGAGAATATGAGTAGACTTACACATGAAGAGTTTAAAATTTTTTTTATAAATATTTTTATGATATGTGAAATACTGAATTAATAAAAACATAAATATTCTAGAAATATTATATTTGTATAACTTTAACTAATTGTCATTAGTATTCTCAAAAATCAATTTTATGTTTGTTATGAAACAAAATTATAATTTTGAGCGGATAATTAGACAAATTTATTATAAACATAATTGAAGGGATTGATTATGCAGGAAAGTTCACCAAAGAGGTAAAAAGTACAAAATTACCAAATTGAAGGACTCAAACGAAAAATATTTTTTAACTTCCGGTAGCCGGAGCTAGTCCATGACCATTACCAACTAAAAGCTTTGATCTTTGCTGTTAGAGCAAGCACAAAAAAACTTAAAGGAAAATCGAGTCCATGATTGATCCAACTGAATAGCTACAAGATGGACAGTAGGAACGTCGTCGTTTGCGACAACGGCACCGGGGTATTGTCTTTACTCTTTCACATTGCCTTTTTATTTGCTATGGTAGAGTTCTAATTCATCTGAAGATCGCGCATTTGTCAAACGAAACTGAATTTATATCCAAGGCTTTAATACATGAAATTTTGCAATATTTACTTAATAGATTAGGGAAAATAAGAATAAATTTGGTGACTCTGTACGTGTGCGTATATACTTCTCAAAAAGCAGCTAAGGACGCGTACAGGAACTGAAATGTCTCAATTATCTGTGTCTGAAATGCTTAAATCATGATCCGTTATAGCTAGAGTTAATTTCTTATTTTGTGAAGGTTAAACTATCGATGTGTGATATCAATAAAGTTCCTTTCATTCTCTTGTAGATTAAGTTTAGTCAACTACGCTTCAGTCCCATACTAGTTGGTTGTGCTACACTCCCACACTAGGGGTGTATGCTACATGAGTCCTCTATATTGAGATGCATTTCATCCCAACACAATAAAGTATATTTTTGATTTGTCAGAAAAGGAGAAAGAAACTTTCAGCATGATCAAATGCATTGCTTCATTGAACTTTGACTTATGTGTTGTTCTCAACGAAATTATTTTTTGTTTGTAAAGCTACTTTTGGTTTTATTTCTTTTTTGGAACTATTCATTCTTGAAAACCAAATCTCTGTAAATTAGTTCCTTCACAAGATGCAAGCTTTGACTCAAATGTGTGGTTTACGGAAACCATCATCCTACCTAATCAAGCATCCTTTCCTAGTGGAACCTGCTTTTCTGATTTATGAAGTGAAAGAGACTTTACGCCGAGCTTTTGCTGAAGCACGACATGCTTCTAGCTATTGCCTTTGCCTTTTTTTTTTTTAGCATTTTCTTTGGGACTGGTGGTGGTGCTAGGAGATCAAATACATTTATTAAACTATTTTGATATCTAAATGCAGTATGTCAAGTGTGGCTATGCGGGTGAGAATTTTCCCACATCTGTATTCCCTTGTGTTGTGGGGAGGCCAATGCTAAGATATGAAGAATCTCTTATGGAACAAGACTTGAAGGTAAACGTTTCTCTCTTTATCCTTACTCTAAAATGGATAATGTGAAAGAGTTCGCTTGCATTTATAGACAACTAGGAAGTTCTTCTTGGAGAAAGAAAATCTAAGCTTCAGCAGTTCCATGCTAAGCTAGATGATATAACTACTTCTTGTGAATTGAAGATTTACTCTTATTTTGGTTCCCAGAAAACCTTAAGGATTGTTAGAGTAATGCTTATATTGTATATTCCTGGATTCTTTATTTACTTGTCTGCCTTGCAACCAGGACACTGGAAATCTTCTCATCATATTTTTTTCTTTCTTATATCCTTCTCTTATATGCTCTGCATTTTCACTATTGAGCTCTGTAACTCGACTTACAGACTTCCTGATGATTGCGTAACTCTTTTACACTGTTTTTCTAGGATACTATTGTGGGAGATGATTGCTTGAAGTTGCGGCATCAGTTGGATATATCTTATCCTGTCAACAATGGAATTGTGCAAAACTGGGATGATATGGGGCATGTGTGGGATCATGCATTTTTCAACGAACTTAAAGTAGCTTTCTCTACTGTTAACTTCCTGTGAAGATCTTTTATTGGTTTAACTTTTGCTTGCTAATCTTTTTTACAATACTTAGCTTATGGCTAGTTCATGATTAACTGAAAAAGCTTTCATTTCATTCTGCTGTTGAAGGTAGATCCGACCGAATGCAAAATTCTGCTGACAGATCCACCTCTCAATCCATCGAAAAATCGTGAAAAGATGGTTTCTATTCATGCTTTTTTTCCCACAGAATACATTCCCTTTTTGTATTGCCTCAAAGATTTTTAAATAATACTCAGAATATACTTGCATTATAGGTAGAAACTATGTTTGAGAAGTACAACTTTGCTGGGGTCTTCATCCAAATTCAAGCTGTTCTAACACTGTATGCTCAAGGTACCATTAAACATTAGGTGAAAGTTTGATATATGATTTCTTGGGCATAAATCATGTTTTTGGTTATTGTGCAAAGGACCACCATGAGTCCAGATATTGCAATTTTTGTCGTGTAAATACTTATTTTTGTTGCAAGAATGGGTTTAATTAGATAGTTTGCTTAATATGGGCTATATGTGATGGATTTGCTCATCATTGCTGTTCTAAAATATATGCAGGTTTGTTGACTGGGCTAGTCATAGACTCTGGTGATGGAGTTACGCATGTTGTAAGTTTTTCCATTGGCATAGCTGCTTTACGATCTATAGTAGTCTTGGTTCCGTATTGATTTTGCCAAATATAGAGCTGTTTTTCTGCATCAGAGGAGTCCATTTGGGTTTCCCTGACTAAATAAGATTGCTCCTTGCAGCTTCTGGTCAATGTGGTCATAAACGAAACGTCTAATTCACCTATTTGTTCGATTGATAGCATATAGTTGTATTTGCCATGAACCGTGAGATACTTTTCTTCAGTGTGTTATCAGAAAGTTCTTTGATGCAGGTTCCTGTTGTTGATGGATACTCATTCCCTCACCTCACAAAACGAATGAATGTAGCAGGGCGCCATATAACATCTTATCTGGTTGATCTGCTACTTCGAAGAGGGTAATCGCCAACACATTTGAAATATGCTAAATGTGGTAGTTCATGCTATATTTGATTAGTTTACACCATTACTGGAGTTCTGATGGCCAGTCAATTTTTGAAGGTATGCAATGAACAAGAGTGCTGATTTTGAGACCGTCAGGGATATTAAAGAAAAGCTGTGCTACATTAGGTGAAATAACTTGCGTCATAATTTAATTACTTTATGACTTCTTCTGGCGAGTAATGGTATTTGCTGTACTGCAGTTATGATTACAAGAGAGAATATCAGTTAGGGCTTGAGACTACTATTCTTGTTAAGAATTATACTGTGAGTAGGCTCCATCCATAATAAGCTCTTAATTGGAAAATAAATTTACTATTATTTTATTTTTTCTACTACTTTGGATCTTCAATCAGGTATGGCACCTTCTCTTGGATATAAAAATCTTCATGTTTCCATAAAAAACTTAGCCATTCAGTAACCCATTGTTTAGGTTTGTTTTTTTTCAGCTTCCTGATGGGAGGGTACTTAAAGTTGGCACAGAGAGGTTCCAGGCACCTGAGGCTCTTTTTACTCCAGTAAGCATGCATTCCCATTTATTTTCCTCTTTCATAATCCATGAACATACCTTTTCATAAACATGCACGGGCTTTGCTTGTTCCTCATAATGGGGAAGAGTAAATGCAGTTCACGTTTCTCCCCAAAGAAAGCTAATCCTGTATAATGCCGGATGCTATGTGACACTTGTTTCCTAATCAGTGACCATCTTTTATCTTGGCAAGTGGCAACTTTTTAAATTGATGGATCTTCTGTTATTGTAAACTAGTTTGACCTTTCAACCTTCCAACAGGAAAGCAAAAAATAGAGTATCATCTTCAAATCAATTTGTTTCAAATAAAGTGTTAATGAATTCCTTAAGACAAACTGAAGAAACATTGTAACTTCATGGTTTAAAATGTTATTCCATGCTTCTCCGGAATTTTATGATGGGTTGATATATGTGGAAGGAAGCTAAACATTATTTTTACTATCCATTTTAGGATCTTATTGATGTTGAAGGTGATGGCATGGCTGACATGGTATTTCGTTGCATCCAGGAGATGGATATTGATAACAGGATGATGGTACTTCAAATTTGAATTTTGCTGTATTCCTTGCCCGTAATGTTGTTATTTGCATTCCATCTTATTGTTAATATAATAATCATTACTTTGAATCTTTTTGCAGCTCTACCAACATATTGTTTTGAGTGGTGGAAGTACTATGTATCCTGGCTTACCTAGTCGGTAACTTGCTCAAATACTCTTCCTTATGACAGAGCTTTGAGAACTTAGCTGCCGAGTAATGCAATTGTGCATGACTGATTCTAAATGCTACATTATCGTCACGCTTTTCTAGGAGCTTTTAACTAGTGTGAATGCTTTCTTTGAATTTATGAACCATAATATATCCTTGAATTTTCTCCGAGACTAATGGTTGATCAATCTGGCAGAGATTTTGAACTATGTAACTGTTTTGTTGTATGACTTCGATAACTCTCTTATTGTGCTGTATCAAAATTTGCTAAAGCCCCCCGCGCCGTATCAGTTATTGAGAAAGAATTTTATCTCTCTTTGTGATTTATTGCGTTAAACTATACTTTTGCAATTCTTATAGCCCTCTGTTTCCTGTGTGAATAAAAGGAATGCATTCTTTCTTGCCGCTCATGCACCCAGACTCTCTCTCTCTCTCTCTCTCTTATTTAAATAACACTTGTATTTCCTTCTTTCAATCACTGACAGCCTTGAGAAAGAAATTTTGGACCGCTATCTTGATGTTGTTTTGAAGGGGAACAAAGATGGTTTGAAGGTAAAGTTGCCTCTCTTTTGTTATTTTTGCCATTTCTTGAGGTTTTTAGCTTATGGATCAGGCTTATGCGACAAAGTAGCTTTTATTCGAATTGTCTGACCTACAAACCTAATTTGATTATTTGGAACCAATTTGTGTTGAATAAAATAGCATTTGATATCTGATCATGGAAATCATTTTCCCCTTGGTAAAAGCCATAGGGGAAAAGCTTTCATCAAACCAAAATGACAAAAAAAGAAAAAACATAGAGGAAAGGTTGGAGTGAGGGCGGGGGTTGGGGAGAAGTAGTTGAAGTAAGTACCTTGATCACATTGGTACCTGCTGCTTACGACGGTTTCTGGTATAAAGTCAAGTCAAGCAAAAGATGGAGATGTGAAAGTAGTTGGATCAGGACGAGTATGGTTTAGCAT
The DNA here is from genome assembly GCA_026770625.1 of Nicotiana glauca. NCBI lineage: Eukaryota > Viridiplantae > Streptophyta > Magnoliopsida > Solanales > Solanaceae > Nicotiana > Nicotiana glauca. Next base: position 57,487 of record MU672321.1, read on the forward strand.
ATCTAGGAACTTCGATTACATTGGCTAGCCTACAAGCATATTCTCTCTTTCATGTGTTACTTGGTTTTTGTTGAAATTTTTTATCTTTATTTTTTATTTTATGTCTTTTCCGCAACAGAAATTGCGTCTACGAATAGAAGATCCACCAAGAAGAAAGCATATGGTGTATCTTGGAGGTGCGGTTCTGGCAGGAATTATGAAGGTATATGATATCTCCTTTCGGCTCTGTTCCTTCCACTACAATGCATATAAACAAGTATTTAATTTCAGAGAGGAAATTGAAATTAGAAAATAGAGTAAGTTGGTTGCCTGGGATACAACCTTTTTCAATCTGTACTCTTTCCGATAACTTTCAAGATTTGAGTATCCCATCTTCAATTGAATTGGGGATCGGAAATGTTGGATTGTACTATTTTGATGTGACACGTTCGTGGCAATCATCAACTTCAGCCGCAAGGAACAACAGTAACAACAACAACCCAGTGGATTCCCACAATTGGGGTCTATGGAGGGTAGGATGTACGCAGTAGAGAGGTTGTTTCCGATAGACCCTTAGCTAAACAAAAGATGTAAGAAGCACCAGCAACAAGTAATAATAATAGAGATATTAAGAAAACCGAAACCAAGCCGCAAGGAAAATGCATTTTTTTTGCATATGGCCCTAATCCATCTCTTTTTTTATTACACATTTTGTGCAATTGATGAAATCATCTGTGTGAAAGATATTTCGGTGGCTGAATGCAACTGAATAATCCACTCATTACAGCAGGTTAAGAAATTTTTATGTGGTAGCAAAAATGTTTTTACTGTATATTTTGCTGAAATGGCGATGAAAGAGCATATAATTGGACAAAAAGTAAATGAGGTTATCTGTTTATTAAGTCCAAACAAATCATTGTGGCTGGTATATTTCATGTCTGTAAATGGTTCATGCTATCCCTCTATTCTAGTCAGGATCCTCGTTCATCTTGAAATCATCTATAGAATGGCATTCGTCTCTCTTTGAGCATTATTGTTTTTTCCTCATAATGTCAAAAAAGAAAATAGTTTCACTGAGTCAATATGCACCCTAATTGAATAGCATTCAATTGAAAGAAACATTATGATGTGAAATGAAATATTGAATTATCGAGTAATTTCTGCAGGATGCCCCTGAGTTTTGGATCAATAGACAAGATTATTTAGAAGAGGGAGTTGCTTGCTTAAGCAAGTGTGGCCAGGGATGATTTTTACATGTCCATCACTTGTTTAAGCTTTTGCTATCTTTCCAAAGAAAAGCTTGGAATTTACAGATCAAGGCACGCTGAAAATTGGTTGAAGTATCATGGTCGCAATGACTGGCATTCAATGAAGAAGCTCTTATACTGTATTTACCTCCAAAATTCTCTAAAATTAACTGGAAAAAGTGTGTGTTTTTACTGCATCTGCAGTTTATCTGAGTTGAGCGGAGGATTCTTTAATGCTTGAATTTGTACAGTCGATATTGAAATAAAAGAGTGCTAATTGGAACTACTTTTGATTCCCTGCTGACCCTTTTTGTGTGAAGTTCATTAAATGTGAGCAGAAACATAAGCAGCTCATCGTGTAATCTGGTGTGGGCAGAAGAGATTGAGAACTAATTCTCTAATGTGTTATAGGTTGAGGTACATCTGTTGTTTGTCGATCTGTTGTTGTTAACTGCCTTTCCAGATATTCACTTTATATTCCTTGTTGTACCATGTGGAGAAGGCAGTATTTGTGTTTCGAACACTTATTAAGTCAATCTTAAATTTGTAATTGAATGGCTGAAGGCCTATTGGTTACATTACTTAATGATATTAGGTGGAATATAAATTGGAAAGTCTCTTGTTGCTAAGACAAAGTGATCGTTCTGCCATGTCTGAGCTTGTAACTTTGTTCTCTCAGTTGATGTAGTTGCAGTATTATTTTGCTTGTTACATCTCCAAAGAAATAATTTCATGTTTTGATTCATTGTAATAGTGCAGAATGATAAACATTTATCTTGCTGGCAGCTAGCACCTGTGCTCTGCTGTTGATATCAGGTTAGAGAGTTGTCATTCGACTAAAAGATAAAATGAGATTCTCATGTCCAAAGAAGTACAAGACACAAAGATAAACCTTCTTTCTCTTTCCTAAGAGAAAACAGACTGATTAACCAGCTAACAACAGCAAGACTAAATGCCTGTTTCTAATACATTTCCTTGTATTCATGCATAGTGTGATGCAAGATTTGATTACCAGAAATTGAGGACGAGGCACATGATTAATGGAAATATAAGGGAGACAAATGAATTATACATATTATTCCCTATAAATGGGAAACTGAACAGTGAAAGACAAGGAGAAGACATATATGGAACAATTACAAAGAAATCCATCCAAGTGAAATTCAGTTGTTGGAGCTTCTAGTTCCCACAAAGAGCAACATTTTTCTTAGAAGGTCTGAAATTCAAAGCAGTGAGACTATAGATGCACATATTTGTTTGTTTTGATTTGATGGTAATCTCATCAGTAGTGGTTCTTGTAGAGCCAGGTACATTACAGGAAGAAGATGAAGTTCCAATAAGGCTAGCTCTGCAGGAATTGCCAATTGCTTTCTCCGCGGCACACTCTATTCCATCGACAGATGGTATCTCCAACCTGTAAACACCATATCTGTTGGTAGTTCTGTTGACTGATACTGATACCAGCTCTGCTGTCCTTGCTGACATTGCTTTGAAGGTGCAATCTATCTTAACTTCTACACCTGTTCATTGTTTATTCCCATATCAATGGCATTAACCGATTAATCAACCAATTTTAATAACCTGTCCAAGTTTAAATGTGTTCGGGTGCTGACCCGTTTGTTGAGTTGTCCCAACAGGTTGAGCCCCCCCACCCCAGATCGG
>MU672321.1:64238-79619 GCA_026770625.1 Nicotiana glauca
ACCGGTCCAGCATAATATGCTGGAGTTCGTACACAAATGCACCAGAACTCCCGTATATTATACTGGACCGGTCCCTGTTGCAGCAAAATAGTGGCTATTTTTCATTGACTTGGTAAACGCTGGCTATTTTTCATTGACCAGTGTAAAAACTGGCTATATCATGATATTTTAACTGTAAAAGGAGATCGTTGGGCCGAGTTTGGTGAAACCCATCTGCAGATTACTTGGGCCGAGTTAAGTTAGCTAAATAGTGGGTCATGGTATGGGGCTTTTGCATCTATACCCGATTTTGGGGTTACAATTGAATCTATACCCACTTTGCAAAAAAGTTTGCAAGCGTACCCACTTTACGATCAACTTTAGACTTATTGGGTCTGAAGTTAAAAAAAAAAAATAGTTTGAAGTGAAAAAATTGCACTTCAAATGCACTTAAGGCCAAATAGGTATGAAGTGCAACCAATGGTTTCATGCACTTAAGGCTAATAAGTCTGAAGTTAAAAATGAAAGGCCTAGCAGACCACTTTACTTGTTCGACTTTGTCATCCCTGTCCTTTATTCCATAGAGTTTCATCTGGACACTTCCACTTGATCAAAATCTATATTTTAAACTCCTTTGACCATTAACTGAGCATGTGTGACAACTTGACGGCTGAGCTGGGCAAAATGTGTGCAATACATGCGTATAATGAGCGTGAGTTCATAGATTTAGATTGAAAAAGAGACCAAAATAAGAATGAAAAAAAGAAAAAGAACAAGAAAAAGAAAAGGAAAAAATAGAAATATTTGCGCAGCGTTCCCCTTTTTTCTCGCTGATGGCTCCACCCCAAAATCCCTCGCCAAAAATATCACTAGAAAAGCTCACCTTGCCAAATCTAACACCACAACAACCTTTTACTTGCTCTCCTCTACCCATTGACTCAGAAATGACAAAAGAAAACTTTTGCCGCCTGAGGCAGCTGCTACACCACCAGTGGAGTAGATCGGAAAGGGTCACCAACGACACATCGCCTCCAACTTCTCTCATCTTTCATCTCTTTCTCGTCTACTAAAAGAAACTGCAAGTAGAGAGCATCCATTTGTGTACCCCAAAATTTCATTAAATCAAGAAGCATTCGTCGGGAATCACTAGTGGTCATTAATCAAAGGGACAGAGGAGTGAAACCTCAACTTCAGATTTTATCGCTCACAAACCATTGGCACAAAATTTTAAGTCTTCTTCTCCAAGATTTTCACTTTGATTCAATTATTTTTTCCAAATTTATGTTCAAAATTATATATAAAGATTTTTCTTTTATTTTTTATTTTTATGTATTAGTTATAGAAAGTTGAAAAAGATTTAGAATTTTGGTCGCTGAAAAGGGAGAAGAAGACATAAATTTTTATTGTTTTTAACCATTGAACAATCCCCTAAAATTTCAAGTGTGAAGATGAAGTGTGGCTTTGAAAGGCACTGGACGTATTTGCTTAGAAAGAAAGCATATAGCAAAAACAGGAAGGGGATCTTTTTGCCTTTGTTTTTTTTCCTGACGTGGTACTCATTATCTGATGTTAGGGGTGTACATGGGTCGGGTTGGTTCGAATTTTACAATTACCAAACCAAACCAATTGTGTTGGATTATTAAATCTAAAGACCAAGCCAAACCAATAAAACTCGGGTTTTTCATTCTCGGATTTTCTCGAGTTTTCGAGTTATTCGGGGTTTTTTTTCCGGTAAAATCTTCGTAGAACAAAACATATAAATTATGCTCAAAATATTTCTTTAGTCCTAGTAATNGTACTAAGTGATGCTAAATAAGTAGACTAATAAGGGATTATTAAATACATGACTAAACACTAAAGAAAAAATAAAAATAGGTTATGCATTTTTATCTAAATTATTGCAAAATAAAAAATAGATGTTCAATACATTCCCATTCGTAGTATTAAATTAAATATCTTTTGTTAGAATTATAGTATTGATTTGATTTTGGTTTGGGCTTTTGTTAGCACTATTTAATTTGCTAATGTTAATGGCTATAAAACTTATTGGAACATTCAAAAGTTCTAAGTACAATATTAAAATAATACCTAAAAAAATAAAGTTATAAAATCTTTTAAGAAAGATTTATAAATTACATCACAATAAGTATATTTATATATTAAATATATCTAAAATTTATGTATATGTAATGTCGGGTTGGTTTGGTTTCGGTTTGACTTTCTTTAGTTAAAACCAAACCAAACCAATTATGGTCGGATTTTTTTTCCAACACCAAACCAAATCAAACCAACCCATAATCGGGTTTTTTTTCTCAGTTTGACTCGTATTATCGGGTTGGTGCGGTTTGTCGGTTTCGTTTGTACACCCCTATCTGATGTGGATATGACGTGTCATGTATCTCAGAGCGAGTGAGGAATACTTAGTGCCAGAAGGGTTTAAAATATAGGTTTTGATCAAATGGAAGTGTCCAGATGAAACTCCATGGAATTTACGGATCGAGATGACAAAGTGGAACAAGTAAAGGGGTCTACTAGGCTATTCTGCAAAAAAAAATACACTTCAGATGCACTTAAAGCCAAAAAAACTGAAGTGCAACAAATGTTTTCATTCACTTCAGGACAATAAGCCTGAGGCGAAAAATCGCACTTCAGATGCACTTAAGGCAAAAAGTTCTGAAGTGCAACCAATGTTTTCATACACTTTAGGTCAAATATGCCTGAAGTAAAATTGCCCAAAAACAGAAATATGTTCTTCGAATTATAACAAACAAATATACGATTTAATATCTAAATCTACTCCAAATGAGCTTAAATTTAAAACATAACTCCAATATTAATAGGAACAAACCCCAATAATCAATTTATTAAAACAACAATAAATCTAACGAACCCATTTTGCAATTAAGAAAAAGAATAAGAAACCATAAGCAATAGAAAAAATAAAGCGTCATAACATCTCATCATTGTAAAATACCATAAACTACCTTAAAATATGTTCATAAATACCATATAAAATCACTGTCAGCCGAAGATGCAATAACATGCAATAGGACTTAGCAAAACTCTCTAGATATTTTTACTATTTAAAAGGTGGTGAATTAAGAGCGCATGACTCTGAGAATGCAATAATATGCGTACTTTTATAGGACTTAGCAAAACTCTCTAAATATTTTTACTGCTTAAAAGGTGATGAATTAAGAACACATGACTCACAGGATGCAATAACATAGTACTTTTATAAGACATAGCAAAACTCTCGACATTTTTACAATTTAAAAGGTGATGAATTAAGAACACATGAAAGATGGCTAGGGTATAGATCCATCAACTATTCTACAGCAACGTAAAAGAAACTAAGCAAACACAGAAAATATAAATCGCACGAGTGGAAAGATATTAAGCAAGTTGAGACTCATGAATAAAGTTTATAGAAGATTAAATATTCAAAAATATAAATTTAAATCATACGGAAGGAAACATATTCAATACATTGTAATTTGCTACTCATAATCGCTAGAATACCTTGTGTTTTGCCAATGAATATGTTGGAAATAATTTACTTTCAATAGGAGTAATATAATAGGTTTAGGAATTAGGATTTTGAGTTTAATTACTTGTTGGCTTGTAACTGTTTTCATAATTTCAAGGCCTAAGGAAAAATTTAATGCTTTATTATTTTTATACTTATATATAAATAAAATTTTTTTATGTAAATTTATTCTATACGGTTCGATATTTTTGCGATTTATTTTTATTAAATAAAAAAACCTACCCTAATTATCTATATAGTTATAGATGTATATAAAAACCTATGTGTTTGACAAAAAGTATGAAATATTTTGTTAAACTAATTAAATAAGAGGGTAATGAGTAAATCCTAGTTAAACGTAATAAAGTATAGATCTGAAATGTGTTTATACAAATAACATGGGATTGCATTACAACCTATTTAATGTGATGAATATTAAATGACACAGCTATGATTGAGATGGGAATGATAATAGGCAATAAATACATTAAATGACACTAAATGTTAATAGAGAGAATGATTCACCCAAATATTGAGTGATGTGGATGATTCTTCTCTCTGACAATGATGTAAGACAAATTATCGTGGGAATATAGACAACTTTCTTGGATCTGATGTGGGAAAAAATATGGGACGAACAGCAAATCGAATCTTTATGGAAAGGAAATGTTTGTATTTTACTTGAGAGTCAACTTTTCATGAGAGTTCTTATCATATTGAATATTACATGCCCCTCTTCTTCTCTCTTCCTTTCTATTTATATAGGACATACCCCTTACCTAACCTAAAGTATAGAGGCAGGGAATATTCGACAGAATATTCCCCTTAAAGTATCTTATCGCAGAACAAGCTGTTATTACTGGCATGAGTGGCTGACCTCAGTTAATCAGCTTGCCAGTAGGTCCTTCAATCTTGTGTACGACCTCGACCCTGATGAGCCACTTAACACTTCCTTCCATTCGCCGCTGACCGACCTTGGCCGAACTGCCTATGATAAGTTATAATTCTCACGATAATTGCCTTACTCGTGCTAAATCTCCTCGATCGAGTTTTGACCCATACAGTTAGTCTAACTACTTATCGAGGCCGCCTTTTGGTAAACCTTGATAACGTTTGGGATATTTAGATGGATAGGTCGAGTAGTGAGAATTGCGGCCTAGTTGGTGATGTGGCATTCTGAGAGCCACACTTAATGAAGTATGTTTGGAAATGACGTCACAACTCCGTGCGTCATCATTGCGCCTATTCCCGATGCGTAGCCTCGTTTCCCGTCTTTGGTGTTTCGATCCCAGTGCATTTTGACTGTTATTTTTCTCAATTTGTGCGTCGGTATTCTCTATAAATGAAAGGGGGAACCCTTTGTTCGAAACTTTACACTTTTTAATCTTTCAAGCTCGCGTATCTTCTTCTCTTCTTCATTTCTATTTTCTGCAAATTTTGCCATTATCACTTCTGCACTTTCAATTCTTTCATGCATATATAACAAAAAATGGCTGGTGCACCTTCCAATCATGAGGAGATCCTTAATCCGACTCTGTTGTCTGTGGACATATTTTTTCATGATGAAGGGGAGGCCATTGTTGCAGAGGATGAAAACTTTTCTACTGTGGAGGAAATTGTTCCTCGAAGTGATAAAGTTATGTCGGACTTCTCAAATCACCTGCGGACGAACCTGTGCCTGTAAAGTCCGAGATATAAGCGGTCTATCTTGCCGGGCTTAAGGCCAAGTACAACATCCCTGCTCATATCAATCTCGTCCCAGCTGGGAACGATGTGATCCACATTCACCGTTTTGGGTATTGCGCGTTTTATGTGTACCCATTTCAAGTGCGTTATTCTCTTCCATTTCCCCCGTTAGCAGAGGAATTTTTTCGCTACTACGGCATCTATCCAGCCCATCTCTCTCCTTATATCTATAAACTCTTCATTATGTTCCTAAAGTACATGGAGGTGGCCGACCGTGGAATTTCCATCCGCCATTTGCTACATCTCTGCGCACCAAGCTTTCACCGAGGTACAATGATACATTTCCGCAACCATGGGACTGGTGGTAAAAATGGACGATAAGGCAAATCATCGATTTTGGATTAACTATTTCTACGTCAAAACTGAGCAGGTGGTGGCGAACCCTAGCAGATTCCCCGAGGAATGGAACTTTGCCCGTAAGTATTTTTTGTAAACTAATCATCTGTTCTTTCTTTGATGACTTGACCGTTCCCTCTTTTTTTTTGGCCGAGAAGGCTCCTCCTACGTTGATCGCCGATATTCGTGACTGGGTGGCCCAGATTTTTCCCCACACGGTGGGGATCCGCAATTGGTCATCGTTCAATAAGAAATTCAGACGTAAACCTTCTTCGACCGGTGAGTCAAGTCTCGATCTTCAGTTACTTCGACCTTAATACCATTTTCTTTTTCACTTACGTAGTCTTCCTTTTTTAGGTCGGAAGCTTCTGAAGAAAGCGAAAGCTCCCACCCCTGCTTTTCATCAATTAGGTACCACAACCGGGTCTATGCTCGCTGCAACCGTAGGCGGGTCCGCACGGACTGCTGCTCCTTTTCAGGCCCCAACTTTGTGTAGGCCTGGCTGTCAGGTGACCTCCCTATCAACGGAGACACCGACTTCTTTTATACTGCATTTAGTGGACGAATCGTTGTCGAGCGAGGAAGGGGCAATTAAAAAGGCGACGGATAGAGGTTGGCGATGAGATAGTAGGGGGTAAAGGGTTTACGAGGGGTGAGCCTGAGCTGACCGTGGCCGTATCTGAGGGTGGTATGGTTTCGAACACCGAATTTTGACTCTTTCAGATGCAGAGATTGCTTCTTTATTAGAGGTCGTTGTGGAAGTAAGAGGGCTAGCAGAGGCAACAGAGGCCGTACCGAGGAGTAATGCGTCACCATCAGGACAGGCCGTCGTACCTCCCTCTGCTGAGGAGAAGGGGAAAATGTGGTCGTAGATAGCGATGAGTCCGGTTCCGACGTCGACCCCGAAGAGGTACAAATGTTTGATGAAGGGTTTACTCGGGTAGAAGTGAGAAGGAAGGGGGCTACTTGCTTTATAATCATTCCTTTGGATTGTGACCTGTTGATAAATACAAAGATTGTAGTTCCCTCTTTGGTTCCTCTATGCTCTGCGGACGTTTAAAGATGCCGATCTATCGTTGGGCATCTCTGGAATGGCTTTGAGGGTAACTTTGTTCAGTTTTTCTTGTTTTTGTTTCTTTTGCACCCTACGCCCTTCCTTTTTTTTTGTTTTTGTTTTTATTGACTTTTTGTTTTTCCTTTTTCACTAAACTCTCATTTTGTAGATTGAGAGTGCCCACCGAGAGGAGAAATGTAAGACTGTTTTTGAGAAAATGGTTCTAAAGTACCGCTAGTATCGGAGGTGTGTGCTCGTGTGGAAGGGAATCTCTAGTCTCTCAAGGAGGAGTTGAGGTAGAAGAACGATGAGCTCGTGAGATTCATCGGCAAATGCAGCGAGCTCGAGGGGGCACTCAGGATTAAAGAGGACGAGATCGAAGTGAACAAGGGGGTCGTGGCTAAGTGTGTCGACCTCTAAGCTCGAGTGATGTCCTTGCGGGCTGAGCTGGATTAGAGCTCGATCAGAGCTAACGGCTTGAGTGACGAGTTGGTCGAGAAAATGGCAAAGTTGGAGAGGGTCGATGAGGCTAGGGTGGCAGCTTTGGTGAATGGGCAGAATTGGAAAACGCTATTCGTGTCCTTAGATCAGAACGGGCAAATGATATTGCGACAGTCGCACTCAGGGAGGCGAGGTCTAACAAACAAATTGGTGGTCTCGAGAAAGATAGTTTTGGACCTAAAGGAGCAGATCATCATTCTTGAGGCTGAGAAGGCGCGAATGTTGGGTCGACCATCTTCATCTCATGTTTTCTCTTATCCCGATATTCCACGGGATTCGTACGAGAAGTGGATTCATGTTGAGGCTCAATTAGACATATACAAGGGCTTGATGACGACGGGGAAGGCTTCTGAGGCCGATTTTAAAGATGCTCGTGTCAAGGCGCGTGCGACTAGGATTGCTAGTGGTTATGACCCAGCTACTCCGGGGGCCAGCGACGGCGAGGAGGAGGAAGAATTGGACGATCTTGAGTGGGATGCTTGGTACGAGGATGAATATCCCCAAGGCGATGGCGGAGACGACGTTGTTGGACCGAGTGGTGGAGGCGGCAACTATGAAGGTGGGGACGTTGTGTAGTACTTTGTACTTAGTTTTTGTCTTTTTTTTTGTGGGCATCTTTTTGACCCTTTGTAAAATAATTTTTGGAATGAAATGATTGCAACCTTTTGAAGTATGTTATTGGGTATTTTATTTTTCTTTGAATTTTTTTCTTCAAATAAATGCTTTAGAAGAATTCTGTCAGTATGTGCTATCTCGAACATGGTCGAGTACATTTTTGATTGAATCTAGGTGAAGTCTCATGTCTTCATGCTTAACTCGAGCGAAGTTGATTTGTAAGTCGAACTCTAGTCCGGTTGAGTGTGGGTTGAATTTAAGCGAGGTCGAATGTTACTTTAATTAATTCGAACAAGGTCAATTTTGAGTTAATTCGAGCAAGGTCGAATATTTCTTTAATTAATTCGAACAATGTCGAATGTGAGTTAATTCGAGTAAGATAGAACGTGAGTTGATTCGAACAAGGTCGAATGTTGACTCTTAGTTGATTTGAACGAGGTCAAATGTGAGTTAGTTTGAAGGAGGTCGAATGTTCACTCTTAGTTGATTCGAACTAGGTCAAATGTCAGTTGATTCGAACGTGGTCGAATGTTGACTCTTGGTTTATTTGAACGAGGTAGAATTTGAGTCGATTTGAGTGAGGTCAAATGTTGACTCTTAGTTGATTCAAACAAGGTCGAATGTGAGTTAATTCGAGCGAGGTCGAATGTGAGTTAATTCGAGCGAGGTCGAATGCTGACTTTTAGTTGATTCGAATGAGGTCGAATGTGAGTACATTGATTGGTGTGGAGCTAACGTGGTGAAGATGGGCGGACGTCATGTGTTTTTATGCTTTGCTTACATATATACATTGGAGAATTTTACACGTTTTTTGGGCTAGTATTCCGGTCCCAGTCTATGTAGTCCTTTTATTGTTCGACCTGGAGAAATGTTCGAGGGGTCGAGCAATAAAATTGCTAACTAGTAATCTCACCTGTTCGTGCTTTAACTTCGAAATGTTCTCTTCGTCGCCTCATTTAAACCTCCCTGAGAAAATCCAATTGGGACAAAACACGGCAAGGGAAAAAGAGTACAGCTCGGATAACATCTTTCCTTAGAAGTTGAAGTACTTGAGGTGGACGATGTTCCAGTTGTTCAGTAGTAGATTTCCCTTAATTGTTTCTAGTTGGAATGACCCTTTGCCTGCTGTCGCTGTAATTTTATATGGGCTGTCACAATTAGTCCCTAGCTTTCCTTCTCGCGGATCCTTACTTGCCTATTTTTGGCTTTTAGCACGTAGACTTCAACTTTGATCAGTCTGGTCTTGGTTCTTTTGTTGTAGTATCGCTTTGCATGTTGTTTCTGAGTGACCATTCTTATGTAGGCCATGTCTCTTCATTCTTCAGCCTCGTCGAGGTCTTGCCTCCTACTTTCGTCGTTTCTCGGCCCGCACTCATGTGAGTACCTTAGGCTTGGTTCTCCGATCTCGACTGGTATTTCTACATAATTTCCATAGACCAGTGAGTATGGCATTTCCCCTGTGCTTGTTTTCGGTGTGGTGCGGTATGCCCATATCACTTTCGGCAATAAATCTGGCCATAGTCCCTTGGTGTTCTCGAGCTCCTTCTTCATGATATTCAATGTTGATTTGTTGGAAGACTCCGCTTGTCCGTTGCCCGCAGGATGATATGGCGTGGAGATTATTATTCTGATATGCCATTTATTGAAGAACTCGACGATCTTTTTTCCAGTGAATTGAGTCCCGTTGTCACAACTGATTTCTTTGGGGAGGCCGAAATGGCATGCGATATTTCTCCGTATGAAGGTGATCACTTCTTGCTCTTGTATTTGGGCGAATATACCTGCTTCCAACCACTTGAAAAAATAGTCAGTTAAAACTAAAAAAAATCTTACATTACCTCGTCCCGCTGGGAGGGGTCCGACGATGTCCATTCCTCATTTGATGAAATGCTAATGTAAGGTGACCAAGTGGAGGTGCTTGCTCGCTTGATGGATCATAGGGGTGTAATTTTGGTATTGTTCGCATTCTTTTACGAAGTCGATGGCCTCTTTTTTCATTGTGGGCCAGTAGTAGCTTGCTTGTATGAGGCATCTAACGAGAGCTCAATTGCGGTATGAGCTTCATAGTGACCTTCGTGAACTTCCTCGAGGACACGACGCATCTCGTTTGGGCCTAAGCATTGTGCTAGGAGGCCGCCATATGTTCTTTTGTACAAGTCGTTGTTGATGACGTGATACTTGGCCGCCTACATTTGAAGCTTTTTGGCTTTTTTATGACCTGGGAGCACTCCGTTCTGCAAATATGTGACAATACGATTGCGCCAGTCCCAAGTTAAGTTTATTCTTTGTACCTCGATTTGATCGCTCGACGAGTGGAGGAGGGTGAACACGTTCCTATCTCCGGTTATGCTTTTCGTGGATGCTGCCAGTTCTGCGTGGCCGTTTGCTTCGATATTCTATGCTAGAGGGATTTGGTCGAACTGGCATTCGTCAAATTGGGGTAATTGCTTGCAGATCTCATTCTGATATTTTTGCTGTCTTTGTTCCTCTATTTGGAAAGTCCATGTGACTTGATTGACGACGAGCTGAGATTCGCACCATAGGATGACCCGTTTTGCTTCATACTTGAGAACTAGCCTTAAGCCTGCAATTATGGCCTTGTACTTGTATTTTTTGTTAGTCGTATCTAGGCATCGTATAGACTGGTGAATTACTTCGTCTGTTGGGACCTCGAGCACGATTCCTAGTCCTGACCCCGATGCATCAGAAGTGCCATCTGTGTATAGTACCCACTGGTCGTGTAATTCGGGGGAAGTACGGGCGACTTCCTTTTCGACTTCAGAAATTATTTTTGCATTTAAATCGGCAACGAAGTCGGCAAACACTTGCGACTTTATTGCCGTTCGCGACTGATAGGTTATATTGTGCTCGCTCAATTCTATGGCCCATTTGGCTAATCGGCCTGAAAGCTCGGTCTTGTGCAGAAGAATCCTCAGGGGAAAGGTCGTTACTACCAAGATGGATGGCACGAGAAGTTAGGCCTACGCTTTTATGAAGCTACAACCAAAGCCAGGGCCAGCTTCTCGAGGTGTGGATACCTCGTCTCGGCATCAACCAGAGTTTTACTAATATAATAAATGAGAGACTGCGTACCTTTATTTTCTCGGACCAGAACCGCGCTCACGGCCACGTCAGACACGGCCAGATAGACGAGAAGACGCTGACCAGGTTCTGCCTTGGCGAGTAGAGGAGGAGAAGAAAAGTATGCCTTTAGTTCTTTCAAGGCTTCAACGCACTTGGAGTTCCATTGTAGTCCATTGTCTTTCTTGAGTATGCCGAAAAATTTATGGCATCTATCGGAGGATTGTGAGATTAACCTCGACAGGACGATTATGCATCCGGTCAGCTTTTGTACTTCTTTCTTACTAGTCAGGTTCTCCAATATCCCATATATAGCTTTGATTTGGTTGGGGTTGACACGATGCCTCATTATGATACCAAGAAACCAAGGAATTTTCGCGATATTACTCCGAAGGCGCACTTCTCAGGGGTTTGATTTCATATAGCACCGTCTGAGTATGTCGAAAGCTTCTTTTAGGTGGACGATATGTTCCTCTTTCCTTTTCGACTTGACCAACATGTCATCGATATAGACTTCCATTATTTCGCCGAGCTGGTCTTTGAACATTTCTATCACCAACCACTGATACCTTGCCCCTGTATTTTTCAACCTGAATGGCATAACCCTATAGCAGTATGTCCCTTGGTGAGTGATCAAAGTGGTCTTTTCTTGGTCCTCCTCCTCCATAAGGATCTGGTTATAGCCCGAATAGGCATCTAAGTAGCTTAACAACTCGTGCCCGGCTGTTGAGCCGATGAGTTGGTCAATATGGGGCAGTGGGAATGAATCTTTTGGGCAGGCTTTGTTCAAATCTGTGAAGTCTACGCATATCCTCCACTTCATGTTCTTCTTTTTCATCATGACCATGTTGGCGATCCATTAAGGGTACTTCGATTCTCTGATAGAACCATTTTCTAACATCTTTTCAACCTCATCGATCGCTCATTTATTGCAGAGTTGAATTTTTGTCTAACTTGCCTTACTGGGGGTAAAATGGGTCGACATTCAACTTGCGAGTTATTATCTCTTTTGATGGAACTTACCTGGATCTTAGAGTTTTTGGTCGATGTAGGCTTTTTTGCTGTGGTCGTTATCATCGAGTTAGATGGGGTTGAGGTCTTCTACAGTAGATCCTGTAGCTTCTACAACTTTAGGATCTTTGATCACATTCTTCTCGTCCTCGCTCGGCCTCGACCCTATTGATTGCTATGCTTCTATGGCTTTACCCTTTAACTGTTGGGTGTGCGTGCAGTCTTGGGAGATGCGGTAGCATTCAGGGGCGGTGCATTGTTCTCCTCGGATGTTGAATACCCCCCAAGGGGTGGGAAGTTTGATGACTTGATGCTGGAGGGGATGACTTTCATGGCATGGATCCAAGGTCGGCCTATGATGGAATTGTACACCGTATCCTGATCCATGAGGTGGACCGTGGTCTCTAAAGTGACGCCACCGGCCAAAACGGGCAATATGATTTCTCTAGATGTTCGCTCAAATGCATTGTTAAAATCCCTTAGTGTGATTCAGTACGACACTATCCTATCCTCGAGTTTCATTTGTGTGGGAACTCGAGGGTGGATGATGCACGCGCCGCTCTCGTTATCGACCATAGTACGTTTTACATCGGTATCTAAGATGCATAAAGTAATGACAAGAGTGTCATAATAAGGAAAAAAACAAACCGTGGGTATCCGACCATGCCGAAGATGATAACTTTCTTCGAGTTTGTCATATCGTTCATGAGTGATCGACCGTTTGAGTTTGTGGGCGGCAGTGAAATTCACGGTGTTGATTAATGCCTCATCGCTCCATCTGATGATCACTTGAATGGTTCGATCCGAGGAAGGTGGTCCCTGGTGCTGTTCACGTCCGCGAGCAAAGTTGGCCCTCCTTCGGTCGCTTATCAGCTCTTTCAAGTTCCCTTGATGAAGCATGTTAACGACCTCTTGTCTTAAGGCGATACAATCCTCGGTTTGTGACCCCGCTCTTGGTAGAATTCGCAAAGGGAATTCGACTTTTTAGTACTTGGATCGGACCTCATCTTCTATGGACACTTCACTTTTGGGTCGAGCTTCGTCAGTGCGTAAATTATTTTTGAGGGGGAAACACAGAAGTTGTGAGCAGATAATAAGAGGGCATACCTCTCTCACTTCGGTGAGTTCTTGTTCTTGGCCTTGATGGGCCTTCGTCATGGCGGGGAGGCGACCTGAGGGTGTCTCGGCTGTAAGGATGATGTCTTTCTCGAATAGGTCAGGGTCGTGCTAGATCTCTCTTGTTGTCATATCTCCGGTCCTTCCTGGATTCGGCTTGTATCGAAGTTAGCCGTTGAGTCGGCCCATTTAGATCATCTTCGTCAGCTCGTACCTCGGCGCAATAAGCATTGTGTATTTCGTCCCAAGCGGTGGGGGATATTTCATGAGGTGGCTCAGTAGCTTTTTGGTCATCCTCGAACTGCTTCTGTTCAGCCCATTCTGAAAGGCTACCACGGGCATTCCTTCTGATACGTTTGGTAAGTTCATCCTTACTCGGTTAAATCGTGCAAGGAAGTCCCTTAGTCCCTCTCCAGGTGATTGTTTGATGGCAAATATGTCATTTACTCTTGCCTCTGCCTTTTTTGCTCTAGCATGGGCTGTTACAAACTTATCGGCCATTTTCTCGAATATTTCAATCGAGCATACGGGCAGCCATGAATACCAAGTCAATGCACCCCCGGAGAGGGTTTCACCAAAATTCTTCAATAAGACGGAGGATACTTGCTCTTTGGCGAGATCGTTACCTTTCATTGCGGTGACGTAATGAGTCACGTGATCTTCAAGGTCCGTTGTACCGTCGTATACGTCAGGTACGATGGCATTTTGAAGGTTCTGGGTATTGCGTGTGGCGCAACTTCATCACTGTATGGCTGTTCAATGAACCGACCGTCGTACCTTTTTGGTAGGAGTTTTGGGGCTCCCGGTATTTTGTCTACCCTTTCTTGATGCTCTTTCATCTGGTCATGGAGCATTTTGTTCTCGTTCTCCATCTCCTCCATTTTCCTCAAAATAGCTGCGAGGGTGTCGTTACCTGCATCACTAACATTGTAAGTAATACATGTTACAAGGGGGCGTGTTGCTCGTTTGGCATTGATGCAACACAGACTTCTGCGCCTTCTCTATTCCCCCCTTCAATGTGTTTGTCAAGAATGCTGGTCAACAAGTTTGTCAACAATGCCTCGAGCAGTTTCTTCACTGCAGGTGGTGCCTTTTTCGTTGTGGATGTAGAGTCCCTCTTATCGTGTGAGGTTGTGATGCTGCCATAGGGAGGCGGCGAGCTGCTTCGCCTGGGAGAGGTGTTTGGTGTTACCTCCTCACCCTCTAGTTCATTTACTTCATTGATGGTACAAAGGAGGTTGGTGGTGAGGTCCGCTATCGCCTTCCTCTTTTCCTCTTAGCTGCCTGCCATGTTAGATTTGTGCACACAGGGAAGTATACAGTTTTTTGCATTGTTTTTTTAGATCTAGAAGAAACTAGTATTTTAACTCTGAAATTTCCATAGACGGTGTCAAATTATTTGACCAAAAAGTATAAAATATTTTGTTAAATTAATTAAATAAGAGGATAATGTGTAAATCCTAGTTAAACAGAATAAATTATAGATCTGAAATGTGTTTATAAAAATAACATAGGGATTGTGTTACCACCTATTTAATGTAATGAATATTAAATCAAACTGCTATGAATGAGATGGGAATGATGTGTCACACCCCGAACCTGGTCCTGGACGTAACACGGCACTTGGTGCCTGACTACATGTGATCGAGCGAACCAACTGGCTGGCTGAATCAACATGTGATATCATAACATACTGAATATGGAAGATAACTAACACATGCTAATTTATTGAAAGTCTGGATGACATAAATCAAAGTGCGGAAATATTAATACAATTCTGAAACATATTTGTATCCAACATAGCTTAATATGAAAAGCTTGCGACTCTATCTAACTGGTAATCTAGTCTATGAAGCCTCTAATGAAGTACTGAAAATACTGACTGTCTGAAAACTGAAGACTATAAGGTAATGATAATGCCCCGAAAGAGCTGAGGATCACCAAATAGCTGGTACGAGAATCCTAACGCTCTGAATCATCAAACTATAAATCATTAACTGCATCGTGAGATGCAGGCCCCGGACAAAAGGGATATCAGTACATTTGAATTGCACTGGTATGTAAAGCAACTGAAAGAAAGAATTATAAATGTTGAAACTGAAATTAAGCTGATAAACTGAGAATTGATAATTGGTATTGAAATGATAACTATTAAAACATAAACTGAAATGATAGCTAATAACTGATAATTGATAACTGAAATGATAACTGATATCTGAACTGATAACTGATAAATGATAATTGGACTGAACAAAGGAAGTAAAAGATACAAGAAGAGAGATCGTCCTGACTCAGGTGGGACCAATACCGGGGGATTTGACAGATATTCCTTGATTTTATCAAAGGCCTCTTGACACTCAGTTGTCCATTTGATCGCTGCATCTTTCTTCAACAGTTTGAATATAGGCTCACA
>MU672323.1:0-15067 GCA_026770625.1 Nicotiana glauca
AACGATGATCTTGTTCTTGAGCTTGAGCTTGATTTCTTGAACTTGAACTTGATTGCTTGAAGCTTGAAACTTGTAAAGAAATTTGCTGCATTTGATCCACGAGCTCTCCCTTGCTTCTTGTTATAACTTCTGGTCCCTTTTCTGAATTATGAAGACCCCTATTTATAGTTGTGGAAAGGAAGAGTTGTGATAAGAACAAACTCTTTCCGACCAATCAAATTGAAGCGTGACATGGCCGCATTTAATTGGCCAGAACATGTCACTTGCACACGTGGCGCGATTTCATTGGTCTTTTAGTGTGACTTGGCATGCCTTGTCATTTTGACATGTGGCATGATCCTATTGGCTCTTCTGTTTGACTTGGCGTGCCACGTCATTTGATACGTGGTACCAAATTGGGCCTCTAGGAAGATGTCATCTTGGGCTTAATGAAGTGGGCTCATCACTTTAGCCCAATTAAATGGGCTAGCCCAATGGATCAAGACTTATTTATTTAATTCATATATGTTGGACCTATATAATTAATTCATTTATATATTAGCCCATGTGTTTATTTGGACCAATATATTTCGAATTTAAAATATAGTTCAAATTATTTCATGGATTTAATTTTACTAAAATTTACATGTCTACACATTAATAATACATTGGGAATACATCTTAAAATACATAATACACTCTAAATACACTGTGTGTACACATTACACATACAAAATAGACTGTCACTGTATAATTTATATACAAATAGACTGTCACTATATAATTTATATACAAATAGAGTGTCACCATACAAAATATATACAAAAATAGAATGTCATTATACAAAAAATATACTAAATAGACTGTCACTATACAAAATATGTACAAAATAGACTATCACTATATAAAAATATACTAAATAGACTGCCACTATACAATTTATATACAATTAGCTCTCATTATACAAAATAGACTGTCACCATACAAAATATACTGTTACTATACAAAAAATATACAAAATAGGCTGTCACTATAAAAATAGACTGTTAATATACAAAAAATATACAAAATAGACTGTCATTATGCAAAAAATATACAAAAATTATTTGTTATTATACAAAAAAATATACAAAAATAGACTGTATTATACAAAAAATATACAAAAATAGACATTTCGTATATGTCCTGCATTACATATTTTATTTAATTGTTAGCTAATACTTATCAGATCCAGAAGTACATTTAAAAAGGCAAAAAAGGGTTGCTTTATCGCGCCAGGTAGGGTCGAACCTGCGACCTTAAGCTTAGGAAACAGACGCTCTATCCAAGCTATAAGCACTTATGTTGTCATGCTTATTCCTTTCGGCTACTATATGCAATACATTTGGGCCGAAGGGCCATTTTTTGTAAGTAAGACAAAATATGGGCTATTAAAATTTTGATGGGCTATAGAGGATAGTTTTTTCGTGAAATTTTCCCTTTTATTTTTGTACAAGTTGGGCTGGATGTTCGCTACAGCCCAGTAAAAAGAACATGAACATTCTTCGCCCAATAGAAAAAGACGAAATAGGAGAAGACAAAAAGAAATCATACCAAACAGAAAACAAAGAAAAAATGACCATCAAAATCTGTTCCTCCTATTTCATTAGGTTCCTCTTCTAATTTTCTCCTTTTGAATTCTTGATCTTCTTTCAGTTGGGAATGTCAGAAAAAGAAGGACTGAACTTAAATCAATTATGGTTGCACGGTTTTCCAATCACGAGAAAAGGATAACTAAAATCTTTATCGAGCCCATTTAAGTATCTTTTCTTTTCCCTTTTCCATTTAATACTCTTTGGAATTCCAAACTAAAAGCTTTAATTATTATGCATCGGATCTAACTTCTGCATCATATCTTCAGAAATATGGTCAAAAAGAAGGAAATAAGATCTGGGAAAATGGTTAATGAGGCACTTTTCAGAAAAACCTAGATTAAGAAATCTACCTTTTAGCATTAATTAGTAATAGAATTGACCATATTAACTTTTACTATCTCACGTAAACACTCCTAACACATATTTCAACATTATTTACTTCAAGGACAATGTATGAAAAAAATAATTAATTATTTCTTAAAATCTGAAAAAATTACTTATTTTGGATCACAAAAAAAAGACCAAAAAATCACTTATTTTGAATTGGAGAGAGTACTACTAACAAAGAGTGTTTTTCCCTTTAATGAGTCCTAGATGATGCAAATTATTAGTCGAGGTTATAATATGAATGACAAACGCTCAATGAGAAACAAAAAAGAATATAGTACCAAAAAAAGTAACGCATAATTACTGAAACTATAAACGCACCTCAACTACTCACAGTCCTATATTTAAAGGCTTCATTCGGTGGTCAATTAGAGGGTGTTTGGCTATTCTTATAAGTTGGTCAAACTGACTTATAAATACTTTTTGGTTTATTAACGCGTTTGGTAAAATTAAAAGTATTTATAAGTTAAGTGCTTATAAGCCAAAAATAAGCCAACGGTCATAAGTTGGTCTCCCTCAACTTATCAAATTTCAGCTTATAAGCACTTTAGGTTTTACCAAAATATTTATTATTCTATCCCTAAAATACTTCTTTTTAAAACAAAACTCTTGTATACCTAGTTCTTAAGCTGTTTATTATTAATTTCAGCACTTTTATCCAAATACGTAACCGCTTATTTTTTAAATCAGCTCCAGCACTTAAAATTATTTTTCATCACCTAATGCTTATCAGCTAGTCTAAATCAGCTAAGCTAAACATGCTGTTAATTTAATTTTTTTAAACTTTATATCATACCTTCAATCACGTGCGGAGATACAGGGAGATTATGGGGCACGTGAACCCATATTTTTTCGCAAAATTAAATATTTTATGTACATTATTTTTAAAAATTGGTATAATATTAACTATTTTTTACATGATGATTTGAATAATCAAAATACATCATTCAATATGAATTAGAAATATAGTCCACAAATTACCATATATTGATAATCCACCATGAAATAATAACCACAGTCACTCACACATGAAAACATTTATCAACAATTTCATCTTTAATTCCATCATACAACGCTTCCATATTAGTAGAAGAATTTTTAATGATTATTTATAAGACGAGAATTGATAATCCAAAGAAGGATAAAGATAATTTGCTTTATTGTGGAAAAAGAAGAAGATAATTTGAAAAGTTACATAACATTACACAAAGAAAAATAAATCAAAAACAAGAAAAGTCAATAAACAATTTGAAAAGTTACAATATGATTCATGTATATAATATCTTTAAATTTAAAAGACCGGTAAAAACAAGAAAAAGAAAAAAAAAACATAAATCAATAAGTGATAATTTAGAAAATATAAATTTATAAGCAACCTCCACCTCCAACCAAGAGGTTGTGGGTTCGAGTCTCCTCAAAAGCAATGTGGGAAGTTCATGAAGAGAATGATGCCAAGGGTATATTTAGAAACAACCTCTCTACCCAAGGGTAGGGGTAAGATCTGCGTACACACTACCCTCCCCAGACCCCCACTAAGTGAGATTATACTAGGTTGTTGTTGTTGTTATGGTATAATATTAACTATTGGTACTCATGCTCCAAGAAGGTTGAATAATGCACTTAGAGTCGGTTTAACCAAGCTTCTGTGATACCAAAAGTACCTTTTTACCCCCAAAAAGTACTCTTTAAAAAATTTAAGTTGTTTGGCCAAGAAAGAAAAGTACCAGCAGCAGAAGCAGTTTTTCTGCTTTTGGGAAGAAGCAGAAAATTCTATCTTCTTCCAAAAAACAGAAGCAGAAACAAAAAAAAAATTTATTTAAGACAAAACTATCCTCACTATAAATTTATATTTTCTAAATTATCATTTACTGATTTAAGTTTTTTTTCTATTTCTTGTTTTTACCATTCTTTTAAATTTAATGATATCATATACATGAATCATATTGTGACTTTTTAAATTGTTTATTGACTTTTCTTGTTTATGATTTTTTTTTCTTTGTGTATGTCTTGTAAATTTCCAAATTATCTTCTTCTTTTTTCACACTAAAGCAAATTATCTATATCCTTCTTTGGATTATCAATTCTCGTCTTATAAATAATCATTAAAATTTCTTCTACTAATATGAAAGCGTTGTGTGATGGAATTAGAGATGAAATTGTTGAGAAATGTTATCACATGTAAGTGACTGTGGTTATTATTTCATGGTGGATTATCAATATATGATAATTTGTGTAATATACTTCTAATTCATATTGAATGATGTATTTTGATTATTCAAATCATCATGTAAACAATAAATTATTATACTAGATAATATCATATGCTTCGGTATAACTATAGATGTTATATTGATTTAAATCTTTAATATATATGTTTACTTTATGTTATATATATTAATTAAATAAAATAAAAATAATAAAAGTCTCTTACGATAAATATTTAAGCTTATTTTTCTCTTTAAAATACAAAACCTTGGTACTATTTTTTTTTGGTAATTTGACACTCAAAGATATTTTTTAAAAGATCGGCCAAACACAATTTGTTTGCCAAATGTTGCAAAAAGTACTTCTTAAATGAATTGGCCAAACAAAATTTTTTTTTTTTTTGTCAAAAGTACTTTTGGATAAAGTCACTTCTGAAAAAAAAATACTTTTTAAAATAACTAGTTTTTGTCAGCTTGACCAAATATGCATTTAGTTGAAAATTGAGTTATTACTAAGAGAATTAGGAATCAATTCCCACTTAATATATTTTTCCTCCTTTTTTATAGAAGTGCACCCATATACGAGATCCGCCTGACTTCAATGGTTTGTTTAGCCGTAATATAACAAATGATATCTATAGATAATTAATTACCACTAAAACATACTACTTTATGAAAATTTCCCTTGTAGATGATATGATTGAAAAAATATTGATTTGTTAATAACTTTTTTCTCGAATAAATTAGAAACATTGTACCTTTGATTTTATTTTTGATACTCCAATTTCCCAGTTGATAAATTACCTTATGATTGTAAATCATAATTGTTGCTTATTTTATTTGCTCACAAGGTGAGATCATCACGAGCAAATCATATTAATGACCATAACTTGAGTTCAAGATCATAATCATTGAAGGTGTAAATTAACAAAGGAAAAAAGCAATATGTCCTTAGTTGTTGGGATGTGAAAATGGACCAAACTAAGTACCACATTAAATTATTGTTGTACTTGCACAAAAGAAAGAAATTCCATAAACATCAACTCATGTGACCCGCTGCATATTTGGTCCTAATTGTTATTCCTTACTTTTCAAAGCTCCTAACATTGTTTTTGACAAGATGAAACCCTCTTATTGTCTACTGTCTTTTCCAGTAAAGAAACATGTTTTACATCAACTTCTTTCTTAATCTTCCCTGTATAGATAAAATTGGGAAATAAAATAGTATAACCGCTCTTAAAATAATATATAGCCGAAAAATATATTTTTTTGTATGTATATACATTTTGTATGTTATATACAAAAATTGTACAAATTTTATATACTTTTTTGCCTATCGAATGTAGATAGTTTCTGACACGGGCTAAAGGTAGAATAAACCCAAATCAAATCGACAATTTTAAGACAATAAGCCCATCAACATTCAAATTTTTGCTTTTGGCAGTTGTTAGGCAAGTGATATTGTGAGGGAGCGTAAGGCGATTTGATGAGCTAATACGGCTGACTTACTTTTCATACGTATGTAGAGGGAACGTGACGTTAAACGTTGGGATCAGCTACGAAGGAATAGGTTTGAATGTGGATATACACCATTTTTGAGCTTAACTTTCCGAACCACGCTTCACAATCAAGCTAGAAAAAGATCAAGCAAGTGTTATCCTAATGAAATAGCGAATAGTTTAGTATGAAATTAATTCCTTACTACCGGTGTATGTTTAAGACTAAAAGCGAGTACCGAGACTTCTATTCTGCCGCCTCATCTAGTAAAGCCTCTAAAGCTGTGTTCGTCATAATCAATTAAACTAATAATTACATGCATTAACATTTCTATCTCTTTTTGAACAATTGCAGACATAGAAATGTATGTAAAAATTATTCGGCTATGCCATAACATGAAAGAGATAGAAAGATTCGAAAAGGAAGAGAGTAAAAAGCACAAGGATTTGGGGCTTGTTGTCAAAGACCAAAAAGAAGAATGGAGTGAAGAAAAATTTAAAAGGTGAGTTGTGCATGAACACATTGAATGCTACATGTTACACATGCTTTGTATTTGGTGTTCCATTATTACACCAACATTATATAGTCATAGGCAACGTCTCATTCGTAAATGGTCCTTTCTAAGCTAATCTATTGTTCAAGTTTTTATTTGGAAATGCCAATCTTATATACTAGAAAAAGCCGGCACAGACCAAGTAGAGAAAATGAAAAAGGTTTCATTAATTACCTAATTTAGATCACTTTCTCATTATGTCAAAAATGATAAGAATGATTGCTCCGATGGACAACAACGAATAATAGCTCTAACAAAGGGAATCAAAGGGGAATAGAATTAAAAAAAGAAGACCAAATATGAAAACTTGACTAGTAGACATGAGGTAAATTAATTAAAAAAGTGACGTAATTTATAGTTATTTCTTTTTTCCGCAAACTTTAATTTCTACATTAGTAGATTTATAAAATAATCGATTGATTATATGTCGTTTATTGAAATTGTAGAAAAATGTGATCTGAAAAACACCATTGGTATTAGTAAACGATACATCTATATTTTATTGATAAATCTGTGTGTTAATTTGCATTACCTAGAGGATAAACACTCGATATTGACAATTAATATAGTAACAAAACAATAGATCAATGATATTCTTTTAACAGCCTCATTCAGACAAAATTCGTAAAAGAGTTTAACTTTATATACAACATAAAAAATTATAGAAAAAGAACTCATGAAAAAACATTAAGACATTGTTGCCTGCTAATCCTTCACCATAAATAAATAGTTCATATTTTTTAAACTCATGTAAATACAATACTTACAAAATACTTCATGATTATGATACATGAAAAAAAATTATGTATGCAAAGAAAGAAGCAGTAATAAAAAATAAAAAAAAATACCACAAGGGGTATGGTCGAATTATAACCAGAGGTGGCATTTTATCCTCAACGACGCGAATCTGTATTAGTCGAGCCAGTAAACTCGAATAACCTAATCAATTGATTTTCTGTTCAACTGAACTAGATTTCTTGCAATGAGCAATTGCAGCTTGAATAGCAGATTGTAATTCTTCCATAGTACTATCACTTGAAGATGAATTATGATAATTAGCACCTGGTGTTGATACAAGTAAACCACTATTTGTAGGAGAATTTTTCATAGATACTGGAGCTGAATATGCACCTCTTTTTATTCCTCTAATTTCCTTATTTTTCCCACTTCTAAAACTTAAATTACCAGAATAAGAATAACTTTGTCTATTAAATTGCATATTTTTTCTACTTCTAAATGATAAAAAAGGTCTCACCATTCTCATATACCTTTTCAAGACTTGACTCACATCAAATTTTAGCTTCCTCGGTTTTTCCTTGTCTTCTTTTTCCTCTTTTTTCTTTTTTGGTAATCCAAATAAAGAAAAAGATTTGGATTTTGGTTTTTGATCTTTTGATGTAGTAAAAGAATTTGTTTGATGAGGATGATGAAAACTATGGTTTAGATCATAATAAGAATTATCATCATCATCGTGATTTAATTTTTTTTGGTTTTTGGATTTTTGGATTTTTTTTTCCTCTAATAATTCTTTTATAGGAAGTGAACTATCAATGGAATTTGTAGAGGAGCGAGGAGAAACTGGTAGGTGTGAAAGAAGATGAAGAGGAAGTAAATGGCCATGAAAAAAAATATCATCAGCTGGAGTTAAATCTATAGCAAAAGAAGATGGTGGGGTATTTTGCTTTATTTTATTATTTTCAGGGGTTTTTGTGGAAATATTTTGATTAAAGGAAATTGTGAAGGAAAATTCATGTGATGGAGATGATGAAGCTGAAGGTGGTGAAGCTGGAGCTGCACTGCCGGCGGTGGTGGTGGTGGAGTAGGGTGGTGGTTGTTGTTGTATTTGCTTTGCCTTTTGGCTTTCTTGATTGTTTTGCTTCAATTCTTCTTTGACTCTCATCTTGTCCATCACTAAAAAAAAATGTTTAAAAGGATAATAAATTTAGTACTAAGATCTAATATTGGATCTTTTTTTCAAGTTTTTTTTTTTGATTGAGGAGAAAAAGAAGAAAAAAGATAAGGATATGGGAAGAAGGGGGTGTTAGGAATTTAGGCTAAAATGTCTTATACAAATTATAGTGATATGAATATTGTTGATTGTTGAATGAATGAAGAGAAGAGGGTATGTGGTGGCTATGAGATGGAGATGAAGTTTTTTGTAAAGGAAAGTGGGGTCCTTTTATATGAACAGCTATATGGTGCTAATTTCAGGAAAAGTACACTGACACAACAAAATCCAATGCTTTATTTATTTATTTATTTATTGCAAAAATTGGTAGGAGAAAAATATAGGTAATACTAGTAGTATTATTTAAGTATAAATGTACTGTCATCTACTACTACTCATGGGATGATGTAGCTTTTTCTAAGTGTAAATAAATGTACCTCTTGTCTTAAACTCAAACTATATGTGTTTGTATTTTATATTTATATTTATATTTGATTGATACAAATATAAATGATTGATAATTTTTTTAAAACTGTAGTGGCATGTTATTACACACGCACTTAAAGACATTCTGAATGCACATCTACTAGTGTTGTTACTAAGCTAGCATTTGGAAATAGATTTTGTCAAAACTTGAATTCGTGAAATATCGATTGTTTGTTGAACTCTGTAAATTGCGTGAAAGTATGATACTTCAAATTCGACGGTCAAAAAGTTTTAGAAAATATTCTTGGTGGAAAAAAATGTGAATGAAGGTTCCCGGTAAATTGAATTGGATCCATGAATCTAAGAAATAGTGAGAATTCTGGTCTAATATGAGATGTATAACATGCTCATATTTATCCATTAGAATGCTCCCCCCTTCAAGAGCTTCGCTAGGAATATACTAACTTGGTTACCTAGTATTGAATTAGGTAGGACACTCGTCCTACTTCATAGATTAAAAAAAGTTAAAGTTGTATTGAAAAATAATTTTTGGAACTTGTAGTTGCGTTTAAACATGTATTTTACTTTTTTTTTTTAAATTAAAGTTTGTGAGTGAAAAAGAATATTTGGGAAAAATACAAAATTGGCCGGTCGGCAAAAATTAATTACATTCACCAGTAAAAAGTATAAAATATATATATTTTTTGCATATAATACACATATATCTATAATTTTGGAGCGATTAAAAATATATATTTCTTAAAAGATTTTCATCTAAGAACTGGTTAGAACTTGAATTTTTTTCTTTAATCTTCTTAAAGAACTGATTAAATTCTACGAACAAACAATAGTTTTAACTTTTTGAAGAAAAAAAAAAATCCAAAAGAGAGTTTAGTGTATCTATTTTTGGACTCCATATTGTAAAAATCAATTGATTCTCACATATAGCTAGCTAGCTACGTGAGGAATCATGCTAAAAGCGTACTTGGTAAAAATGTAGTGCACCTTTCTCAAGAAGAATCTTTGATTTGATCAAACAGATGATTTGCATTTTCCACTTAGATTTTGCAACTTTAGTGTCTTATTAATGTCCTCTTTCTGCACGCAAATGGCTTTGGAATAAGCTGTTTTAATATATAATACCCCCTTTTAGACTAGGTACCAAATCTTCTCTCGTGTCATTAGCATCAATTTGGTTACTTTATTTTAATGCAAGTTACCATACTTTTATGCAATACAAAAAAAGAGTACGCATGATGGAAGTTTATTTGCAGGACAAACCTAAAGTAATTCTCGTGAGCATGTTGCTCAACAATTAAAGGCAATATAGCCTAGTAGACATTTGTACTTATCCAACTTGTTCATGTCGGTCCCATTATTCTATAGTTTGTCAATTGAACACTTATACTTGTTCAAATTCTATATATTAAACCCTTTTCTGAAGAGGTCAATGGTGCGGCAACACAAGCGGCTCCACGTTGGACTCCACGTCATTATTTAGTGCCACATAAAAAATAATATGTTAAAAAATAAATAAAAAACCCCAAACCCTATTTCCCTCATTTTACACATATTGTTTCTCTTTCATTGTCTATTTCTCCTTCTACGCTCCATCTCTCCTTCATCTTCATGCGTTTTTACTAAGCTTTGTAAGATTTTGAATGAAATTGTTTATAAGATGAAAAGGATGAGATACATGATTGGTAGCATCCATGACCCATTAGTACCTTTGCCCGGAAACCACTACGCTATCAGGAGCTAATGACAGGCAGACTAAAATTGGACCAAGTTTTGGCAGAGTCAGTAAATGACAAGCTTGTATTTCATTTTCTTTTTTTTTTCGTCTTTATCTGTGTTCTCGTAGAATATTATAGTATGTGCAAATCCTAATATTATTATTGTTCATTAGGTTATGACTTGGTAATGGTAGGAATCCAAATTAGTCTCCTGATTTTTAATTTTTTTTGGTAAGTATGTTGGGTTCCATTTTGGATTGTGGTCACCAAGTTATATCATAATATTATGGTATTTTTGGAGAAGATAGAGGAATCTTGAATGCTTTTTCAGATAAAAAATTAGGGGGTTTTGTTTGTTTCTTATGGAGTCCCTTAAAGATGTAATTTTATCGGGGGAGATTCCAAATAAGGATGAAAAAGTTGAAAAAAGTTAAGTGAAAAAGAGGTGATTTTGCTAGTTCAACAATGGAGAATGAATGGAGAATCAAGAAGAAGACCAATAAATAAGGAAAAATTTTATTTTTAGGGTTTTCTAATAGGTTCCACGCCCCTAAAAGGCGTGTGAGTTACGCACTGAATCCAAGTCATCCATGTAGTCTTAGTCGACGGTCAAAAAGGTTTAATATATAGAATTTGAACAAGTATAAGCGTTCAGTTGGCAAATTATAGAGCACTGGGACCGGCATGACCAAGTGGGACAAGTACAAGTGTCTACAAGGCTATTCTGCCATAATTAAATGAACAATTTTCATGTTCAACTTTCTTTACAACTAGAAATTCGGTAAAAACCGGCCAACTTTGGTACTTTGGTCGATTTTTCAAAATATTTTAATTTTTAATATTTTTTTTTACGAATCCGATCAACTTTGGTCGGTTTTCTTTGGCGCAAAAATGCGGGAAACTATTTTTGAGTCCCGCGAAATTTATTTTTCAAGAAACCGACCAACATTTTTGCAATTAAAATAAATAAAAATTAATATTAAAAATATCGACCAACTTTTATCGGTAAATTCGGCCGGTCATTTTAAAAAATCGACCAACTTTGGTCGGTTATTTTCGTGCGAAAATACAATTAAAGAGTATATATAAAAAAATAAGACAATCTAAAAACAAAATGTACCAATGGTTTAGTGGTAGAATAGTTTCCTGCCACAATACACACCCCGGTTCGATTCCTAGATGGTGAATCTTTTTATGACATAATTAAAATACCGACCAACTTTGGTCGATTTATTTTTTGCGACCAACCTTGGTCGGTATACTAAGGCGACCTCTAAAATAGCGACCAAGCGTGTTTGGACGCGTTTTGGTCGGTAATTTGCCAAAACCGATCAACGTTGGTCGATTTTTGTGGTCGCTAACTACCGGATTTCTAGTAGTGAATTAGCTGATAGTTTATTGAAAATAGTCTCTTTGTCTTCTCAAGGAAAGAGTAATGTATGCATACAAACTACCCCAAACCGCATTTGTGAGATTTCACAAATTTATTGTTGTTGTTTATCTTTTCAAATTCTTAGGCTTTTGGAAAATTTGACACCATATTATTATTACATACAAGTTTCAAAAATTCAAATCCATAGTGATATAGTCTACCATTACTGCTCATACTAAGCTAGCGTTTGCCCATAAATTTTCAAATTTATTTTAACAAATCTAATTTGGGTGAAGTTTGATTTGAAGATGAAAAATTATTTGGACATAATTTTTCAAAACATATTTCACTCTTCTTCTTCTCCTTTTTTTTTTTTTTGAAAAAAACATGAAATGTGACACACCCATAAGTTCTAAAAACTATCAAAATACCCAACAATACCAAACAAACAAACTTGTTAATGCAGAACCTTCATCGGTCCCATCCATTATCATTATCACAAACCATAGCTCTGAACATAAATAAATTTGGCAAAATATTATCATTTTTATAATGAACTACGTAATACACTATCCTAAAATCATAACCTGATATTTTAATATCAATTGCTAATAACACAATTACTAGCCATTATAATTTGTCAAATTGCAATAATATTACAAGATCCATCAGTCCAAAAGAAAAAGATAGTAATTAACTAGTTGTTAGTTGGGTCATGATAGATGGTGGATTTTTTTATAAAATACAAAAGTTTGGGGTAATTTTTAAAATTGTTAAAAAATAAAACAATGATATTTTGGGTTTAAAATAAATCTAGAGTTAGTTTTGTGATTTGGAAATTTTATTTTCAAAATCTGCCAAAACATGAATAAAATCTATAAATAAACATATTTTGCCAAAAAAAAATTTGAAAAAAACTTGGCAAAATCTATAGCCAAACGAGCTAAAATATACTGTACAAGTCAAGCCAACACATGTTCAGTTTGTTTAAGAAAATGCCGTCGCATAAGGTGAGAAAGATGGAACAATAATCAATTGAATTGCCAGAATAGAAAAGTGTCACTCTTTTATGATCTATTTTTAGCTAAAACAAACACTAGTCTCTATTTTCTCAAATTAGCTTATTTTGCAATAAGCTATAGTCGCTTTATAACATTTAACAAGAATGTCAAAGTTATATGGATAGTTAAAGTCGAAGTATCATTTTATAATTGGAAAAGGTTCAAATATGTCCTTGAATTAAGTAGAATTGAGCAGATTTGTCTGTCGTTAATACTTTGGCACAAACATACCTCAATCATCCAAGCTTAAAGATTTTAATGGGCCAAATATTCCCTCAAAGTATGCGCGTGAGACCAAGTATACCTTTTATATGGGACCGTTAATTAAAATAAGGACATAGTTAAAGCAAATATTAAATGGCAGAAACATGCTTGTGCTAAAGTATTAACGACGTACAAGTTCAGTCATGCAACGACATATTTGGACCTTTTCCATTCTATAAAAGAACTGAGTTGAAGATACTATTAGTACATATTCCACAACACTGTTACGTTTTCTTTCTATTGTTATCCTATTGTTTACAAGAATGTTGGCGGAGAAGAATATTGATAACAACCCGTGAAAGGATTCAATCTTATGATAGACTAGTTAAGTGACGATTAATAATGAGTCCTTAGTAGAGTAGTACTATGCATACAAAAAGATACGAGTGGATATTTTGTCTCAGTAATGCCAATCAATATAAATGCAAATGATTCATTCCTCTAAAATGTCCCCACCCAAAATGTCATGATCTGTTTTCAAAGACAACTAGAATGACTTTATATTTGTGACTTTAGGACTCCTCTCTTAGCTTCTTGATTCACCCTTGAGTTGAAATTTGCCTAACAAACAAAAAAACGTAAGAAGCAAATGTGTTTGCCAATTGGAAGGATTGCACCACTTCAAAAGATTCAATCTATCTAGACGACTTGAATAAACCTCATCTAGTTAATGCACGTAAGGCTTGCATGTTATGCCTTATCATACTGGCCCCATATGTATCTATATTTATAAATAATAATAAATAAATAAAAAACCAACTTGTGCATCTCGATCTCGCTATTTCCTATTAGCACATGTATCAGGTAAGTCTACCTATCAATGTAACGATTTTGCCTTAAATTTTTAATTTATTAGGACTCTCTTTAATTTCTTGAAAGAAGGTAAAAATACTCTCAATAGTCTTGTTTATCATTAAAGAGTCTTGTTTAAGGGAGATTTTTCTCTCAATAGTTTATACTATATTTTTATCCTATTTTTTATATGCGGGTCAATTGACTAAACCACATTATAATATCTTATTTTTTAGTATATTTTCTTTCTTGTTTGATTTATCGCCCACCAAATTTTCCTTTATTAGCTTCCGCATGAAGCCATGTTATTTCGATCCCAACAATCAAGACTAAGGCAAATGAGAAAATCACTTAGTATTATTTTGTTTGTAATGTAATTTGAATTCTGATCTCAAATTTACTCACTTCATTAACTGGTAGGCTAATTGATAGGCGACACTCGTGACTGCAGCCCTATATGTATTTTAATA
Source organism: Nicotiana glauca (assembly GCA_026770625.1). Taxonomy (NCBI): domain Eukaryota; kingdom Viridiplantae; phylum Streptophyta; class Magnoliopsida; order Solanales; family Solanaceae; genus Nicotiana; species Nicotiana glauca. Next base: position 14,324 of record MU672323.1, read on the forward strand.
GAGGTGGGAGCCAGGATTCGAAGCTTGCGAGCTCGGAAATTCAGTTTGTTTATGTTACCAGGTTGTAAGTTAATAATCTATATATATTCAATGAGTTAATTAAGATAAATATAAAAGAAATTTGGACTAAAATTATTGGGTTTATATATATTCAATGAGTTAATTAAGATAAATATAAAAGAAATTTGGACTAAAATTATTGGGTTAGGCCCGAAGTGTATGTATCTATATTGTGATTTGTGTCCAACATAATTTACCTAAGACCAAAGAATTAATCAGATCATATTACACTTTTGAGTGTCCGAAATGATTTAGCGCCAAGATAATTTTATCTAGGATCAAACCTAGTACCATTGATAAACAACTCAAAGATTCTGAGCCCGTTTGAATGGGCTTATTTTAAGTAACTTTTATGCCATAAGTTAGGATTTATAACTTTTGATTTTTGGATTGTTTTTGTCATTTAAACTTAAAAATAAATGCTTAAAAGTATTTTTTTTTATTTTATCCAAATACTACAAATAACTTAAAATATTTTAACTTAAAAATACTTAAAATAAGTCAATCCAAACGGCTCTCTATCTAAATAGGGTAAGTGCTTTATATGAAAGAGTTATGGAACATGGTATGGTACGACGTGCTTAAAGAAAAAAAAAAGAAGTGAATTAAAGACCAAAAAGAACATAGGAAAGTAGTATAGTAGAGAGTTAATAGTTAGGTAAGGGTAAAAGGTTGGGGGGGGGC
>MU672324.1:6039-28011 GCA_026770625.1 Nicotiana glauca
CTTGAAACTTTCTATTTATATTTTAGGTTGTGCTATAATAATAGTTTTTAACTAATCATTGTTATCACTTCTATATATTTTATCTTTAAGTTACTATCATATTAATTTTGTAATTCTCACGGAGAAAAATTAATATATAGTAACTATTGAATAAAATAGTAAAGTGAGAGCAATTATTAAAAGTCGGTAATTTTGCTTGACTCAATTTTAATTCTCACGGAGGAATTGTTGCAGGCAATATTATTGATTTTTTAGTAAAAATATTCTCACGAAGGTTTTACTACCTCTTAGCACAATTCAAGCAAGAAAAATATTTCGGTTTAACTGTCACCAGTTTTAACTCAATTAATTACATAACCTCACGGAGTGTTATTAGTTGATTAATTCTTGTTGAGATAAGATATAATTGTATTAGCAATAAATAATTATCCTTTAGAGAAATACAGGTATAAAGTGAGATTTTACTATAATATATTATCAAGTGAATTCAACGATTCCCAACTCTTTTAAATTATAAATCTTTCGGAAGTAATTGGTTTTTATTTAAGTAATTAACAAGCTTTAAACTTCACTCACTTTCCATCCAATTGATTCTCTCAAATAGTAGTTGAAATATTAAAAGTCTGTAGCATAGATGTTCCAATCTCTGTGGGATGATATCATAAACTATATTAGAATTTGACAAAGCACGAGCAGGAAAATCCTATACACATTGTCCTCGTCACTTATGTGATACACAAATGATACAGAGTGTGATACACGTAACATTTTCTTTCATGTTCAGCTTTTACTTCGATTTTTCAATTCAAACCACCTCAAAACTTCACCAAATCATCCCAAAACTGAGATTCAAGCTCCTTAAGTTGTGCCCAATCTATTCTAATAACACCCACTCAAAATAAAGCAAAAATTTGATATTTTTTGCTACAAATAGCTAATTGGCTAACTTGGCTAATATCAGTAATATTTTATCAATTGGCCAATTTTTATAATGAACTACTTATAAATGGACATAGCTGGTAATTTTCCAAAGAAAATGTGATGTTCCATGGGCCCAATTCATGCTTTTTTATTGTTGATTTGTCTATATTTTTATTCTTGAGCCGAAGGTCTACAGGAGACCGTCGTCTGCCTCACAAAAAGTAGGGCTGGCAATTTGAGTTTGCTCCAAGGTTGGGTTGGTCTTTGAACCGCTCATTTGTTGAACTCAGAGTACATTTTGATCTAACTCATCTTAACCCATCTAAAATTGGGCTGATTTTTAGTCCAAATTGATCTATGAGTAACTTTCTTGAAATATATTTAAAATAATTTTTTTTATTTGATATATTATGTATGACGATAACAAAATAAAAAAAAAATCTTATTTGGTAATTAAATAATTCATAAAAAAAATAACATATTAATTAAAGCTTGATAAGAATGGGGCGGGCTACACTATGACCCAAAATTTAGCTCATTTTGACATAACTCATCTTAGCCTAAGTAACTTTTCGACGAATCAATATTGACTCAACTCATTTTGACTCGCCTCAAATCAGCCAACTCGTCCATTTGACACATCTAGGGTAAGGTCTGCATATACCTATTGTTTTAGAAAAACACAAATTCAGTTTCAATATAGAGTACTTTAGTGGGCGTTTGGACATAAGAATTGTAAAATTCTAAAACAAGGTGAAATTTTTTTCAAGTGAAAATGCTATTTGAAATTTAGAGTTGTGTTTGGACATGAATATAATTTTGAGTTGTTTTAAAGTTTTGTGAGTGATTTGAGTGAACATTTTGAAAAAAAACTTTTTTGAGATTTTCAAATTTTCGAAATTTTTTTAATGCATCTTCAAGTAAAAATTGAAAATTTTTGAACAAACGCTGATTTTGAAAAAAGTGAAAATTTGAAAGAAAAGAAAAAATTTGTTATGTCCAAACGGGCTCTTAAAGTTGTCAAAATGGATGAGAAAATTGTAGCAGCTTTTACGTGCATCTCCGAAGTCATATTAATATGCTTAATGTTCTCCAACTGTTTGACCTGACATGTTTCAATCGCAATGTCAACCTTGCTATGTATAAATAATACTGAAGAAGTATTAATTATTTTTCTCTTGATGTTTTCTGGGAAGGCTTGTTAGAAAATTAATCACTTTGCTAAAAATGTTAAATTGCACAAGTATTGACTAGTATGTGCTCTCGAACGAAGGCCTGTTGGTCCTAGCACGGAAAATGACATTGTATAACCACTCTTAAAATAATAGTAAAAAAATAAAAATAAAAATAAATATATATACATACACATACAAAAAAAATATATAAATTTTATACACTTTTTCGACTACCGAATATAAATAGTTTCTAAAATGGATTAAAAATAAAAAAAAGCCCGATTTAAAACTCCTTTGCTTCTCTACTTCACTTTCCCCCAGTATATTAAAAATTCTCCTTACATAAATCATGAAGATGGCAAAAAATATGTCACGACCCAATTCTATTATAGGCCGTGATATAATCCAGCGCCGTCGCTAGGCAAACCAACAGTGAACAATCTCATGATTTCCCTTTTTAATAGATTTTTCAAGTAATTAGTTCCTTAATTTAAAAGATTTAAGAAATAATAGATTTAAAATAAATAAAACGAAAGCATCTGAGTGCAATCATAACAATAGAAATAAACCAAAACTACAAGTCTACTTAGTGAGTGTGCCAAGATCTGGTATCACAGTGTATGGGCAACTAGTAGATTATACAAATGAATACTAGTCTACCGCTTGAATTGAAAAAGATAGAAAATACAAGCAAAAGGAAAGACTACGGGTGCTGCTGAACGGGATCGAAAGGCAGCTCACCTTGTAGTCTCGTAGTAGTGATCAAGTGTGCGCGCCAGACTGATATCCAGATGCACCTACCTCATATCATTCACGTTAAGTGCAGAAGTGTAGCGTGAGTACATAAACAACATGTACCCAGTAAGTATCCAATCTAACCTCGAAGAAATAGTGAGTACATAAACAACATGTACCCAGTAAGTATCCAATCTAACCTCGAAGAAATAGTGACGATGGGCCGACTTTGACACTTACTATGGGCAAACAATAAAATGTCAAAAATTATAGCTAAGCACAGATTACATAAATGTAGCTGAAAACTCAATAACAGGAAATAATAAACAACCCTCTTTCTAATAGTAAATCCCAAGTTTATTTCCATCATTTAACAATTTATATCTCAGCCAACGAAGCAATATCAATTATAAATATTTCCAAAGATTCATTATACGCAATCATGCGATGTGGTACGGCCCGATCCAACATAAAAATATTTAAATTGTGCACTGCCGAGGGTCAAACGACACGAACCATAGATGAATCTATCTGTTAACGAGGCGTTCGGCCCGCTCCACAAGAAGAGAAAAAAATACATTAAAACGTCCAATTCAAGATTTATTAAGGGGCAATTATTCAAAAAATTACCAATTCTCATCGGCGGTCCAGTAAATGAAGTTTAACCTTTTATGACTCCATTATCAAGTTTCAACATGATTAAGCAATTAAATTAATAAGTAGGACGCAAACATCACAAGTATAACATGATTTGAGTCCTAAACTATCCAGACATAAGCATAATCAATAGCTACGTATGAACTCTAGTCACCTCGTGCGTACGTAACCCTCACAGATAGAAGCACACATTAATTCAATTCATCTATGGGTTAATCACCTTTTACAAGGTTAGAAAAGAGACTTACCTCGTCTCAAAGCCTACTTTTCGGTTCAAGATTGTGCTCAAACCCTCAATTTGGTGCCGAACAATCCAAAACTAATCAAATGGTATATAAATTAATCAATACATGTTCAAAAGTTCGTATTCCAATTATTAAAGTGTTTACCCAACCCCAAATGTAGGATTCCTAAAATTCAACCTCGGCCAACGTGCCCGGTTTCAGGAATTTTTTGAAGAAAGTTATTACCCATAACATCACGAACTCAAATATATGATTTTCCCTAAACTCTATAACACATTTTATGGTTAAATCCCATTTTTATCAAAAACCTAGGTTTTTCATCTAACCATAAATTCCACAAACTTATATGTTAAAATCTACCCATAATCTATGTATTAAACTCACATTAGGTAGAAAATGCTTACCAACAATAGCTAGGTTGAAATCCCCCTTTTAGAAGCTCCTAAATTGCCCAAGTGTGTGAAAAATGAGAGGAAAAGGTCTAAGCCCCGTATTTAACCCAAGGATTCTGCCCAGCTAAATTCCCCTTCTTCGCGAATGCAGAAGAAGCCTCGAGTTCGCGAAGGCCTAAGTTGCCTGGCATTGCAAACGCGACAGCTCTTACGTGAACGCGAAGAGCAAAGTGTAATGGCCCTCCTCGGCACCATTTTCACTATTCGAACGCGAGAGGGGCTTCATGAACGCGTAGGCCTAGGCTCACAAGGCTTTGCCAACACGAGATCTTGGCCGCAAACACGAAGGGAAACTACCCACTACCCAAAATCCTTCTTCGCGAACGCGATGGCCCTCCCGCGTTCGCGAAGAAGGAAACCAGAACTAGAAAATACGGTTTCCCAAATTTAGCTCCGGGCGGTTCGAAACGCACTCGAGCCCCTCGGGTTCCTGTCCAACTACACCAACAAGTCTATAAACATAATACGGACCTGCTGTCGCACCCCCGTTTTCCGATCTTTAGGGGGAGAGAGAGAGAAGTCCGGGTTTCGATATCCATGGGGGTAATAACTCATTTTTTTTGGGATTTAGGTATTTTGAAGAGTCTCCACCTAACGAATTATGGTGCTTTAGGGCACCCAGAGCGATTAAATCTTAGCCTAGTTTGCATTACCAGAGATTTAGGATAAAGGCTCGAAATAACCTTGAGCAAAAAGTATTAGACACCCCTCTCTGTCCACAACAGTAGGTCCCGGCTGAACTTATACTTATGAATTAGTCCTTTTGACAAATAAATAGTTTAAACATATAATTGCAAATAAAGGCATGTTTTGGACATTGTATGACTCAACTAATGAGACAATGGAAAAGACTTGAACAAATTGTATATATATAGAAGAGAATAAAGTTTTAACATCATGAATTGGGAAAGAGGGGTCCTAGGTTGGTTAGCCTACAGGATCACTCCACACAATGCCCGGTAAACACTCCTCAATGAGGGGCTACACGTGACATTAGCGCGTAGTCATATTATCCTGTTCTACCCGATTCCCTCCCCTACGTTATAGCTTAAAGCGCTCTAGCAACCTTGAAAATGTCCTATGCGTGCACTACCCATCCCTTTCTCGTGGCCCTGGAGGTATTTTAGGACCTCTACTTTTGGACAGTTCTAGACCTTCTGAAGGTTTTAAAGGATAAAAGTCTAGGCGTCAATTAAGAACAAGTAGGAATGCATTTAAAGAGAACAAATTACAGCCTCACAGTCACCTCTACAAATATAACAAGTAAATACACGTCTTCAAACAACAGTCAAATATTTTAAGAGAAAATCCTAGAACATGATATCTAGGTGAGTAGGGATTATACAGTATTGAATTAGGACGAAGTGTAAAAACCCTATTTAGCTTGCCTACTGATTTAGGCCTGTTAAATCTGAACAGTTTTAAATAACAAAGAATAGTTTCAGAGTTGCAGAATTTAAATCTCACTAGAGGCTTGCCTAACCGCAGAACAATGATGTCCTAAGAGTAAAATAGTGAACAATTTTAAACTGACACTTGAGATCCTATAGACATGCTTTCCAGCGGTAGTAAATTAAGGCAGTATATGAAAACTCATCTAATGAAGCGGACAGTTGATTAAACCAATTCAGAATGAACTAACATGAATTAAACTGATTTGTTTAATTAAACTGATTTTTAAGTTCTATAGGCGTGGTTTATATTAGAACTGATTTTAATCCCTATAGGCATGGTATCTAGTTATTAAAGCCATTTGGATCCTATAGGCATGATTTCTAACATTGTGAGAGTAAAACAAACATAGCAAATGCATTTAAATAGACACAGGCCTATAGGCATGGTATCTACCCAATTTACCCAATATGTATATGACTACCCACCCTTTTCACTAATTACTCCTATGTTGTTTACAAATAATTATTACAGACCATCTAAATAAATTACATAAACAAATAAATAAAAGAAGAAGTTAACTATAGGGAGCCTGAAGCAGGCCCAAATGACTTCCCAAGCCTCCAATAGCCTCAAATGCCAAAGTCAATAGACAATATCATGTTTAGGCGTGTCAGAGTTCCCTAAGGACCTTAAAGATCCCAGACAGTGCTCACACCTAGACCTTTTCTCAAATAACAACTGATTTAGGTACAGTGTGGAATAGCCAACTCCAGTGTGCTAGAGTTCCAAGGTATCTCAAGAGGATCCCAATGCAGTACACACACTGGAGGGACAGACCCTAGTGACTTAGGAGTAAAGTGAGAGTGATTGACATAGTTTTGAAAATAGTACAAAGATGGCCTCAGAAGTAGAATTTTTTTTAGAAACAGGAAATAACTTAGTGGTAAAAGACAGTTTGAGAAGAGTATCAAGCAGCAGACAATCAATTGGTCATAAAGGACATTCAGAACACTTAATAAACAGAACTCCACATTGGGATAAAGGGATTGTGGCACATAAGAATCACCTTAGGGTATAGGGATAGGGATAGGAGAACATATAGTCACCAACTACATGAAACACTTATGATCTTAAAGAAGGAATCTCTACCTCGGTTGGGATGACAACCTCGGTACCATAAACCAACATATAGGGAGTTGCCCCGGTTGATGTGCGAATCATAGTGCAGTATCCCAATAAAGCAAAAGGTATCTTCTCGTGCCATTGTTTGTGGTTCTCTACCATCTTCCTTAGTATCTTCTTGATATTTTTTTTGGTAGCTTCTCCATTCATCTGAGGTTTATAGGCTGTGGAATTCTTGTGTTTAATTTTGAAAATTTCACACATGGCCTTCATCAAATCATTGTTGAGATTGGCAGCATTATCAGTAATAGTGGACTCGGGAACTCCAAATCGGCAAAAAATACAATCTTTGACAAAATCTGCAAAGACTTTCTTGGTTACAACTTTGTAAGATAAAGCTTCTACCCATTTCGTAAAGTAATCAATGGCTACCAGAATAAATCTGTATCCGTTCGAAGCTATAGGCTCAATCGGACCAATAACATCCATTCCCCAAGCGGCGAATGGCAAAGGTGAGCCTGTTGCATTAAGCTCGTTTGGCGGAACTTTTATCATATTGGTATGCACCTAGCATTGAAATCATTTGCGGATGTACTAGATGCAATCAGTCTCCATGGTCATCCAAAAGTAACCGGCAATGATTATCTTCTTAATCAAGATAAAACCATTCATGTGCGGGCCACAGGTCCTGGCATGTACATCCTCAAGTATCTTAGAAGCTTCCTTTGCGTCGACACATCTTAATAAATCCAAATCAGGAGTTCTTCTGTACAAGTTTCCTCTGCTATAGAAGAAGTGATTGGACAATCTCCGGAGTGGGCATTTCTAAGTGTGATTTTCGTGCTCCGGATATTCTCCCTTTGACAAATACTCCTTGATGTCATAGAACCAAGGCTTTCCATCTGTTTCTTCTTCAATATGAGCACAATGTGCCAGCTGATTATGGATCCTCACTAGAATGGGATCAATATAATTCTTATCTCGATGTTGTATCATAGATGACAAGGTGGACAATACATTGGAAAACTCATTCTGAATTCTGGGAACATGTCAGAATTTTATCTTTGTGAACCTTTTTTTCAATTCCCGCACATGGTGCAGATATGGAAATATCTTGGAATTCTTGGTGGCCCACTCTCCCTATACCTAGTGCACAAGCAAATCTGAATCCCCGATCACTAGCAACTCCTGAATGTTCATGTCGATTACCATATTGAGCCCTTATATGCAGGCTTCATACTCTGCCACATTGTTGGTGTATGGAAATCTGAGTTTAGCAGATACTGGATAATTTTGACATGTTTCTAATATCAAAACCGCTCCAATGCCCACTTCTTTGAAGTTTGCAGCTCCATCAAAGAACATCCTCTAATCGTCTTATGCTTCGGTAATGTCCTCTCCTACAAATGACACCTCTTCGTCAGGAAAATACATTATCAAGGGTTTATATTCTCCTCCCACCGGATTCTCAGCAAGGTGATCTGCCAATGCTTGTCCTTTGACAGCCTTTTTAGTTATGTAGACGATATCGAACTCACTCAACATTATCTTCCACTTGGCCAACTTCCCAGTCGTCATGGGTTTCTAAAATATGTACTTCAGAGGTTTCATCCTGGATATGAGGTATGTGGTATAGGCACAGAAGTAATGCCTCAACTTCTGGGCTGTCCAGGTCAAAGCACAGCAAGTGCATTCCAGCAGAGAGTACCGTACTTCGTAAAGTGTGAACTTCTTACTCAGATAGTATATGTCCTGCTCCTTTCTCCCTGTCTCATCATGTTGTCCCAAAACACATCTTAAGGCTCCATCCAGTACAGACAGATAGAGTAGCAAAGGTCTTCCTGGTTTTGGCGGGACCAGAACTGGTGGTGTGGATATGTACTCTTTGATTTTGTCGAAAGCCCTCTGACAACCCTTCATCCAGCTTGTCTCGGCATCTTTCCTCAGCATCTTGAAAATATGTTCACATATGACTGTGGACTATGATATGAAGCAACTGTTGTAGTTGAGACGTCCTAGGAAGCTCATCACGTCCTTTTTTCTCTTAGGCAGCGGTAACTCCTGAATAGCTTTGACTTTAGACGGATCCATCTTGATCCCTCGACGACTAATGATGAATCCCAATAACTTTACTGCAGGAACCCCAAATGCACACTTTGCGGGGTTCAGTTTCAAGTTGTACCTCCTTAGCCTATCAAATAACTTTCTCAAGTCTGCTATGTGATCTGCGTCCCTCTTGGATTTGATAATGACGTCATCCACATACACCTCTATTTCCTTGTGTATCATATCATGAAAGATAGTTGTCATGGCTCTCATGTAAGTAGCCCCAGCATTCTTCAGAGCAAATGGCACCATCTTGTAGCAATATACCCCCCAAGGTGTAATGAAAGCTATCTTCTCCATGTCCTCTTCATCCATCCAGATCTGGTGATAACCCACGAAGCAATCTACAAAGGATTGGAGTTCATGTTTGGCGCAATCATCGATCAGGATGTGTATATTTGGCAGTGGAAAGTCGTACTTGGGACTTGCTCTGTTTAAATCCCAATAGTCAACACATACTCTGACTTTCCCATCCTTCTTTGGAACTGGCACAATGTTGGCTAACCAAGTTGGGTACTCAACCACCCTGAGAACTTTGTCTTTAATCTGCTTAGTAACTTCCTCCTTGATTTTCAAGCTCATGTCTGGTTTGAACTTTTTGAGTTTCTACTTTACTGGCGGACGCATGGGATTAGTTGGCAACTTGTGAGCCACTATGAACGTGCTAAAACCGGTCATGTCATCATATGACCATGCTAATATGTCCTTATACTCTTTTAGGAAATGAATGTACTCTTACTTCTCTGTTGGTGACAAGTGAATGCTGATGCGAGTCTTCTTGACAATCTCGGTGTTCCCCAAATTTACTGCTTTGGTTTCGTCCAGATTGGACTTAGGCTTATTCTTAAAGTTTTCAACCTCCTTGAAAATTTCCTCGGGTATCTCATCTTCTTCATTTGAATCACTACTCTTATGTTGCGTTGCCTCATTACATGTCACATTCACTAGTTCATCAGGAAAAGTAATAATAAAGCTGTAGAAAGGAAAAGTATAAAAAACAGTAATGAATAATAAAGAGCAAATTCATTTGATTAAAACTAAAAAAATCATCCAGACAAGTGCGGCTTGATGAATCGAGCATTTATTTTGAAACAAGTAAATCTTATAACAAAATTACTGGAAATCTTAAATGCCTAGAATGGCTATAGAAATAAAATATGCCAAGCTACCCAGGGACTCGGCGGAACCGAAATGGTGTGGCGGTCCAGTTCTTGAGAACAACTCCCTTCTTTACGGTCTGAATAGTGAGGCCTTCTTCTTCCTCCTCCTCAATTACGGCATTGCATTGTATTGTCTATTCTGACTTTTCCTTCGCTTTTAGGATCACTTGGAAGATGAGGAGGTAGAGGGCCTTTAGATCTAGTATGGTATGATGATGATGCCAGTATGAGTGAACCAACCTAAGGGGATGGGAATAATAAAAAATAAGGAAAAACAAAAAGGTAACAAGTCATTGAGGATTCTAAAATGTTTGCAGTATTTAAACACATATTGCGGGAATGTAAATTCGTGTCCTAATTTGGGGAATCTTGTTGTGCCCAAGGTAGGCCTAGTGACAAATAGATTTGAAGAACTTTATATGCCAATAAATGCTTCATTTCATAATGTAAAAATAAACAAATCCAAAACTACACTAAGATAATAGGAAAATAAGTCACTACTAGCACTTGGCCTTATTACATTTTGGGAAAGCAAATAAATCTAGCTTATTTGGTCCCAGAAGGACCTTCCTCAGGCTGAATTCTCTTATCGATTAAATCCCCCAGTTCGCTTAGGTTCATCAGTAAGAGTGCCTTTGCCAAATGTCCTCCTTCGTTCCCCTCAATGTTCTGGCAGTCGGTAAATCTCTTCCTCATTTTTCCTTCCAATTCCATCAAATTGTATTCCAGATATTCCAGCTTTTTGCTCCCTCTCTTTCCATTCATTGATTTGATCGCTTGACGGAAGATCCCTCCACCAGTCTAGCAAGAGTGAGGGCATGCTAACCATACCGAATCTGGGGACCTCGTTCCTCATTTTCTGCAAACAAAAGGATTAGTCCCTTATCCCCCATCAGACTCGATTATTTATACATTTATGATTAGCATATTGGCATTTAGTTCCCCAAATTAATGCACAAAATGTGGTTGTGTCCGTTGGGATTATGGAAACCTTGGTGGACTTTTGGATAAGGCTTGTATTAAAGGATTATTATGTGGACAACATATTAATTCGGCTAGGTTTGACCATGATGCATGCACAATTACGATCAGAGTAAGGTTAATATGGGGGTCTAGACCGGTACCCTCAAGCGGACAACATGAGGGGGAAAGACACGGAACCATCGACTGCACCGCTGATCGACTAGTTTTACCGCAAATAAGCCTTTCCGAATTTAAGGGTAATAAATAGGAAGAGCACAACCACTCATCAATCGTTGCTATAAGATATAATGCACATGAGTGGAATATGACGTGGATCATGAATTATGCAGTAATAAATAGCATGTAGTCAAGTATTTGTACATAGGAAAGATAAAAATAATATTTAAATAATTTAAAGACAGTTACGGAAAAAGAAAACAAGGAGACAAGTCAGTTTTAGGAAAATAAAGAAATCATAAATGCTTGAAATAAATTAAAGGGGGAAAGGGTACATGGGATAAAGCATGCTTGGACTAATTCATAAAAATAAGTTTGTTATGGTAAGAGCTTAAGATGTATCCGGTAGAGTCGCCATGCTATCGCGCCCCTTTTTTCCCTCTTTCGGGGGAAGAGAGCGAAATCCGGGTTTCGACATTCATGGGGTAATAACTCATTTCCTTTTGAGATTTGGGTATTTTGAAGAGACGCCACCTAACGAATTATGGTGCGTTAGGGCACCTAGAGCAATTAACTCTTAGACTGGTTTGCATTACCAGAGATTTAAGGTAAGGGCTCGAAATAACCTTGAGGGGAAGGTGTTAGGAACCCCCTTGGTCCACAACGGTGGGTCCCGTATGAATTAGTTCTTTTAACAAATAAATAGTTTAAACATATAATTGCAAATAAAAACATGTTGGACATTGTATGAATCAAGTGATAAAACAAAGAATTTAAACAAGTTTCATATAAAAGAGTAAAGTTTAAACATCGGGGATTAGAAAAGAGGGGTCCTAGGTTGGTTAGCCTACAAGATCACCCCACACAAAGCCCGATAAATACTCCTCAATGAGGGGCTACACGTGATATTAGCGCATAGTCATCATATCCTGTTCTACCCGATTCCCTCCCCTTGGTCATATCCTAAAACGCTCTAGCAACCTTGAAAATGTCCTATGTGTGCACTACCTGTCCCTTCCTCGTGGCCCTGGAGGTATTTTAGGACCTCTCTTTTTGGACGGTTCTAGACCTTCCTAAGGTTTTAAAGGATAAAAGTCTAGGCGTTAATCAAGAATAAGTAGGACTGCATTTAAAGAGAACAAATTACAGGCTCACAGTTACCTCCACAAATATAACAAGTAAATGCACTCCTTCAAACAACAGTCAAGTATTTTAAGAGAAAATCCTAGAACACGATATCTAGGTGAGCAGGGATTATATAGTATTGCATTAGGACAAAGTGTTAGAATCCTATTTAGCTTGCCTACTAATTTAGACCTGTGAAAGCTGAACAGTTTTAAATAACAAAGCACAGTTTTTGAGTTGCAGAATTTAAATCGCCCTATAGGCTTGCCTAAAAGCAGAACAGTGATGTCTTAAGAGCATGATATCTACATTGATGCAGTAAAATAGTGAACAGCTTTAAACGGACACTTGAGATCGTATAGACATGCTTTCTAGCGGTAGTAAATTAAGGCAATGTTTGAAAACTCATCTAAAGAAGCGGACAGTTGATTAAACCAATTCAGAATGAACTAACAATAATTAAACTGATTTTTAAGGTTTATAGGCGTGATTTCTATTAGAATTGATTTTAATCCCCATAGGCATGGTATCTAGTTATTAAAGCCATTTGGGCCTTATAGGCATGATTTCTAACATTGTGAAAGTAAACCGAACATAGAAAATTCATTTGAATCGACACAACCCTTTAGGCATGGTATCTACCCAATTTACCCAATATGTGTATGATCACCCACCTTTTTCACTAATCAACCCAATATTGTTTACAAATAATTATTACAGACCAGCTGGATAGATTACATAATCAGATAAAGAAAAAGAAGAAGTTAACTACAGGGAGCCTGAAGCATGACCAAATGACTTCCCAAGCATCCAATAGCCTCAAATACCAAAGTCAATAGACAATATCATGTCTAGGTATGTCAAAGTTCCCCAAGGACCTCAAGGATCCCAGGCAGTGCTCACACCTAGACCTTTTCTCAAACAATAACTGATTTAGGTGCAGCGTGGAATAGCCAGCTCCGATGTGCCAGAGTTTCAAGGTATCTCAAGAGGATCCCAAGGCAATACACACACTGGAGGGGCAGGCCCTAGTGACTTAGGAGTAAAGTAAGAGTGCTTGACATAGTTTTGAAAATAGTACAGAGATGGCTTTAGAAGTAGAATTTTTTTTCAGAAACAGGAAATAACTTAGTGGTAAAAGACAGTTTGAGAAGAGTATCAAGCAGCAGACAATCAATTGTCATAAGAGACATTCGGAATACTTAACAAACATAACTCCATATGGGGATAAAGGGATTGTGGCACATAAGAATCACCTTAGGGTACAGGGATAGGGATAGAAGAAACATATACTCACAAACTGCATGCAACACTTAGGATCTTAGAGACTCAATAAATAATTAGGATATAAATAAAAGCTGGACTGTCTTGAACAGGATTAAACATATAGTTTGGACATTCTAAGTGAAGAAGTAAACAAAAAAGAGTCCAGAGTGTAAAACATGCATTGAATAGGACAAAGTTTTAGACATGCTGAGCAAAGAAATAAACAGGAATACAAGTTAAAATCACAGTTGATGAACTAGTGCATGAATAAAACACATAGGGTTTGGTTCTAAAAACTTAATTAGAGACATGCCGATTAAGGAGAGCAAAAAAAAGTATAGAGCAATGTAGAGCAATAACTATCCTTGGCTTACAGCCGGCTAGTTCAATGGAAGTAGCCAATGACAGAAAAGAACAGAAAGCTTTAAGTATATGAGAGAGTTTTTGAACTACTGTTCGCTATGTAGAACTTAAAATTGGGGGGGGGGGGGTTATATAGTAATCAAAAACTTAAAAAATAAGGTAAGAGATCAATTAAGTAGCAAAATCAAGGAAGTCACACGTATATCAGCAAGATCTTCCCTTAATCAAGGGACAATTAAATCAACGGTAAAATCATGCTAAGTACTTAAGGAAAAGAATCACTTAAAGTTTAGGTATAGAATAGGTAATTAGGGGTAAATGCATAGTAGTTTAATTAAGAAACAAATTATTAATAATCAGCGGAATACAAACAAGGCATGGAAAAATAATTAAGGCAAGCAATTCAGTCAAATTGAATAGAGAGGTAAGAATCGAAAGTTTAAAGGAAAGTGTTCAAATTAAATCAGGAAATAAGGGATTCCGAGTAATCAAGGGTTCAGAAAGTCATGAAAGAGTCAGCATGCTTAGCATATAAAATAAGGTAGAACATGAATAGTCATGATTTCACATAGCTTTAACAAAACACATAGTTAAGCGACACTAATTCGAGGAGAAGTATACCAGTCTTAACATGAATAGTCAAGACGAACACAAGCACATAGAATCAGTGAAAGGTCAAACTAAGAAATTTAGTAGAAGCATATTAGGGCAAGAAAGTCACGAGAAATCACAAGAACCCTAAGGCAAGAACACAATCAGATGTACTAATACTTAGAAACCAAACGAAGAACCCCAACAATCAGGGCTTTTGGTACAAACGAGTTAAGGTTGCAGCAGACTCATAAAATCAGTCAAAGTATATGAGAAGCAGAAGATTAAACACAAAAATTATCAAACGAATTTTAAAAGGAAACTCCGAAAACCCTAGTTTTAGGAAAAGATGAAAATCATACGATTCTTGTAAAGAATCTTAAGGCTATTGTAAAACTCATGTGAAACAACCCAAATCATCTTAGACCCATACAGATCTAAGAGGTTTTAGCAAAAGAAATTAGGGTTTCAAAGAGAACGGTACTGAGATGAAGAAACATGCTGAAAAACCCATAGATCGTAGTCAATATAGGACGATCTCACTCGGAATCACACCGGAACAACATGAGACAGGCAAGAGAGGAACCATGGATGCAAGTCACTAGCCTTGGTCTCTTGAGGGTCATGGAGATGGCAAGAATGACATGAGAGAGGCCATTGGAGGCCTGGGGGAGGGGGTGAGAGGTCACCGGAGATACCTATAGATGAGGGTCAGTGAGATGGATTAGGGTTAGATTGAGATTTGAGAGCAGAAGGGTTTTCAGGGCGGCGGGTGTGTAGAAAATGATAGGGTTAGGGGAGTCTTTTGGGTTTATTTTAGGAAGGGTTAATGGTGGCCGTTGATCTTTATGATCAACGGCCGAGATTAAAGGGTTTGGGGGGCTGGATCAGTATTTGGGTGTGGGCCGGGTAATCTAATTGAGTACTGGGCTGGTAATTGGGTTAGGTTGGGGTTGGATTGGGGCTAAAATTGAAATAAAATTAGGCCATATTTTAAATAGCCATTTTAATACTATATAATTTATAAGAAATAATAAAGGATTTCTGAAAAATAATTTCGTGTACTAAAATGGTTTAAAGTAGTTGTTTAATATTTTAAAAATATAAAAGATCATTTTGTGCACCAATAATGTAATTATGCATTAATAGGGCTATTATTGCAAATATATGCAGTTTAGCTTAAAACTGTAAATGAAATTATAAAAAAAATTCATTAAAAATATTTAAATAATATGTTGGCATAAATAAAGAATTTAGATGACTAAATCACCACAAAAATGATTTGAAGGATAATTATTCGAAATTTTACAAATAAAAAGGGAAGAAATAAATCAACTTGGAGCTTTTAAAAATTATAAAAAAATTGCATACAAAATTATAAAAATCCTCATGCATGCTTATAACTGCATATATGCTATTTTGAAAGTATATATATATGTATCAAAAAATATATAGGGAAAAATTGGGTATCAACACCTGCTCGAACTCTTGAAACGCGTAAAACAACAACAAAACCAAGAATCACACCCCAAAATTAAATTGAATCAAAATAAGAACTATAAATTTCCAAATCGCTGCGAACGCGCCAAATCATACTTAGACCACTCGAAACGACATCAAATTTTGCGTGCAAGTCTTAAATCACCATACGAAACTATTCGCGGTCTCGGAATCCCATTTGGACCTCGATATCATCAAAACCTACTCTAAACCAAATTTAAAGAACTTCAAAGCCTTTAATGAACCAACTTTCACTATTAGGCACCGAAACGCTTCCGGGTCATCCAAACCCCGATCCGAATATACACACCAGTCAGAAATCATCAGACGAACCTATTGGAACCGTCAAATTCTTATTCTGAGGTCGTTCGCTCAAAATATTGACCAAAGTCAAACTTAGTCTTTTTAGCCAACCTTAAGGTACCAAGTGTTCTGATTTCAACTCGAACCTTTCCAAATCCCAAACTACCCATCCCCGCAAGCCATAAAATAGTAAAAACACGTAGGGGGAGTCTTATTTTGGGGAACGGAATTGTAGAAAGCAAAATGACCGGTTGGGTCATTACATTCTCCACCTCTTAAATAAATGTTCGTCCTCGAACGGGTTTAGAATCATACATGGAGTGATGAATAAGTGTGGTTATCTGCTCCGCATGTCCTCCCCAAACTTCCGGGTCACCTCCTCGACTGGTCAGACCCTCCACTTAGCCTTTACCACATAAATCCTCTTGGATCTCAACTGGAGAACCTGCCTATCAACAATGGCAACTGGCTGCTCCTCATAACCCAGGCTCTCATCTAACTGAATCGTGCTGAGGTCTAACATATTTGACAAGTCGGTATGATACCTTTGGAGCATAGACACATGGAATATCGGATGAACTCCCGATATAGTGGGAGATAAAGCGAGCTCATAAGCAACCTCCCAAACTCGTCTCAACACCTCAAATGGGACTATAAACCTGGTCTCAACTTGCCCTTCTTGCCAAACCTCATGATCCCTTTCATCTGTGAGACTTTTAAGATAACCTTCTCGCCCACCATAAATGATAAATCACGCGCCTTCTAATCTGCGTAACTCTTCTATCTGGACTGTACTGTGCGAAGTCGCTCCTGAATCAACTTTACCGTTTTCAAGGCATCCTTCACCAAATCAGTACCATATAACTTAGCCTCGCCGGGCTCAAACCAACCGATGAGAAATTGACATCACCGACTATATAAAGCCTCAAATGGAGCCATCTCGATGCTAGACTGATAACTATTATTGTAAGCAAACTCGGCCAAACTTAAGAATCGATCCACTGTCCTCCAAAGTCAATCACACATGCTCTGAGCATGTCCTCCAAAATCTAAAATGTCCGCTCCGACTGCCAGTCGGTCTATGGATGAAATGTTGTGCCGAGCTCTACACGGGTCCCCATCTCACTCTGTACTGCTCTCCAAAAATGCAAATTAAACTGACGGCCTCTATCTGATATGATGGAAACAGGAACACCATGCAACCAGTCAATCTCCTAAATATAAATCTGGTCCAACCTCTCTGAAGTACAAGTAGTCACAACTGGAATGAAGTATGCTGACTTGGTCAACCTATCAACAATGACCCAAACTACGTCAAACTTCCGCAAGGTCCGTGACAATCTAACTACGAAATCCATAGTAATGCACTCCCACTTTCGCTCTGGTATAGTCATCTACTGGAGTAGGCCACCTGGCCTCTGGTGCTCATACTTAACCTGCTGGAAATTTAGGCACCTTGCTACATACTCAACCATGTCTTTCTTCATCGGCCGCCACCAATAATGCTGCCTCAGGTCGTGATACATTTTCGTAGCACCTGGATGAATGTAATACCAAGAGCTGGTGTGCCTCTTCTAAAATCCTCTCCCTCGAGCCATCTACATTAGGAACACATAGACGACCCTAGAGTCGCAGAACACTATCCTCGTCGATAGAAACCTCCTTGGCACCACACTGTAGTACCGTCTCTCTGAGAACCATCTAATGTGAATCATCAAACTATCGAGCCTTGATCTGCTCCAATAGTAAAGGCTGGGCAACGACGCATGTAAGAACTCGGCTGGGCTCTGAAATATCCAACCTCACAAGTTTGTTAGCCAAGGACTGAATATCCAAAGCTAGAGGCCTCTCCTCTGCTGAAATGAATGTCAAGCTACCCATACTCTCTGTCTTTCCGCTCAAGGCATCTGCGACTACATTCACCTTGCCCGGATGATAAGAATGGTGATATCATAATCCTTCAGTAACTCAAGTCATATGAGCTGCCTCAAATTGAGATCCTTTGCTTGAACAAATGTTGCAAGCTCCGATGATCAATGTAAAACTCACAGGACACCCCATAAAGATAATGCTTCCAGATCTTAAGAGCATGAAAAATCGTTGCTAAATCTAGATCATGCACAGGGTAATTCTTCTCATGGATCTTCAACTGATGTGCGTATGCAATAACTCACCCCTCATGCATCAATATACATCCCAAACTGATACGTGAAGCGTTGCAATGCACAGTATACATCCCCGAACCGGAAGGCAACATTAAAACTAGTGTTGTAGTCCAAGCTGTCTTGAGCTTCTAAATGCTCGCCTCGCAATTGTAGACATGTGATTTTTGACCCTCCCCAAGATTTTACACACTTTAGCGTTTAAATAGTTAGTTTAGGTCTAATATCTCTATTTTAACTAGTTTTGACTCTTTTACTTTATTTTATCATAAAAATAAAAATTACAAAAATATTTTCTTTTATTTAGCTAATTAATATTTTATTTAGTTACTTTTAATTTATCTACCTTACATAAAATTCAAAAATACAAAAATAGTTCCACTTTATTTTCAGGAATATTATTTTAATTTTACAATGATTTTTCCATTTTATCTTTTAGTATGACATTTGAAAAATACCAAAAATAATTTTGTTTTAACGGTTAATTTTATTTTAATAGTTATTTTTCTTACGTAAGATTAATTAATATTATTAATAGTTTATCTTGTTTTCCATTTTTTTTACATACAAAAACCGAGGAGGGAATAAAATTAATTTTTGGACTAATTTTTGTCTTGCTTTTAGCCCAATTAGGACAATCTCCTTAACCCATTAATCCAAAAGCCCAAACCTAGACACCCTTTTAGCATAAGACACAAGCAAAACAGAAGAAAAACTTAAGAGAGGACCCCTAAAAAATAGGACAACCGTTACCCTAGGCTTCTTCATTGAAACAAAACCAACAAACCCTAGACCTAAGACTACCAGCCGCTTATCATCTGAACTCTCACCCAAAGGACCCCTGCTTCTTCTCCACCCCTTTCCCTCACAACAAACGACCCTATCTCCACCCAAAACCCCGAACCTAACGCCACACTCCTTCACTGGAGAAGCAGCGAACCAGATGACCCCAGCCTGTCACAAATGACCTTGAGCCGCCGCATCCTTGTTCCACCACTCTCTGAGGCCCAGAAATAGTCGGACATACACATGACAGAACCAGATCTGACCGGAAACGTGTAGCTCCGGCAACCTTCCATTGAATCCGGTAAAACAGAGTTTGAACCCAGCTGTAAACCCAACTCAAAAACTCCCTGAAACTACACCAAATCGGTGTGAAAATTAGCTCGAAATCACTACCCAAATCCAGTCGAATTGAATCTGTTCAGGTCGCCGATTCCGGTCCAGGTGCCTAGTCTGTAGCTCGCTTGAGGATTTTGCTGTTTTAGAGCTTTTATTTTCATTGTATATGCTCCAAAATTTCAGCAATAGAAGGTCCGTTCTTCCGTTTCTTCATTGGAAATTTATTCATATGTCCTGTTACTAGCGTGCACAAAGGAATATACATCATGATTCATGCCATTCTAGTTCCTTTTATTGATTTTTGTCCCATTTGATCTGATTCGTCTCCTTAACTCAACACTGATGAATTTTAAGCTATATGAGTTTCAAGGTAAACTTTTGTCTTGGCTATCTGCATCACATAAGTATTGAACAATTAGCTTTGGATCTAAAACCAAGGGAATTGAAGCCTCCAGGAGTTGTATCTCTTCGTTTAAGTCGAGTTTTCGTTGAATTTTTTTGCTACTTAATCTTGTTTAATAAAATATGAATGGATACTATCTATGGAATTTGGGGTTTGTTTGAAATTTGAAGGGAGACATCTAGTCTTAACTTGGTCAAAACAAGCTAATCGCCTTTTTGTCCTTTTGCTAATTGATTTTCGTCAAATATAATTTCAAATAGAAGGAAGTTTCTAAGTGCTAGTTGCTATAGGGACGATTAATAATGAATCATCGTGATTGTGTACACGTCCGCGTGACATAATTGCGATCTTAAAAATAAAATCAGGGTATGCGGTCGCGCAACTTCAACTAAACTTCCTTAATAATAATAAAGTGTTATTAATTGTGGACACGTACGCGTGACACGATTCTTGACGCGCCAAACAAATGACTTTACATACGCGTGACTCGTTTTAAAGATAATTTCTTAAATTAAAAGAATTAAGTGCGCATAGGTTCTAAAATAAGTAATTAGACAATTTAGATAAGCCAAGTATGATTAAAGTGACCGTGCTAAAACCACGGAACTCGGGAATGCTTAACACCTTCTCCCGAGTTAACAGAATTTCTTACCCGGATTTCTGTGTTTCGCGGGCTGTATAACAGAGTCAAACTTCCTCGATTCGGGATTTTAAATTGGTGACTTGGGACACCATAAATTATCCTAAATGGCGACCCTGAATTTGAATAAATAATCCCCTTTCGATTATTGCCACTTTAATTGGATAACTCCTTTATACCCCCCTTTCAGGTAGAAAAAGGAGGTGTGACAGTTCTGACGACTTCAATAAAAAAAATAAAAAAAAATAGAAAAAAAACAAAAAAGAAAAAGCAAAGAAAAATAAAACAAAAAGAAAAGAAAAAAAGAATCAAAAAGTAGTCTTATGAACTACGTTCGACCTGATTCTTGTCTCCACAAGATACGTAGACAGCCTTACGGTTCGGTCTCACCAAATAAAATATTTTATAATCCCACTAAGTCAAGAGTGGGGTAGTTTTCTTAGAAATTCCATCTCAAAAGAAAAAGGAAAAAAGATTCAAATTCCCTTGTTTTAGAAATTGGGGCAAAGTTTTTTGAATGGATTCCAAAAGTTGTAAATAAATTGACCCCGTTGTCTTAGTTATTTTGAGCCTTTATGATATCATTTCTTTCTAACCCTGTCCAAAAGCCACATTACAGTCCAAAAAAGACCTCCTAGATAATCTTTGAGAGTACTGAGCTAGACATCCCGGGAGCTATGATGTTTTTACTATAGTCAATGCCTTATCATCTACAAAATCAGAGAAAATAAAAAGAAAAGAACAAAATGAGAGAGTCTTATCGGTGAAAACCTTCAAAGGCACCATAAAGCTACGTTAAGTTGAGAGAAAGAACAAAATGAGAGTGGCTTGGCGGTGAAAACCCTTCGGGCACAACAAGTCGAATAAGGATTGTCACACCTCCTTTTTACGAGCCTTTACTATTTACTATACCCCGTAAAGGGTATAATAATAAAAGGAAGGAGTTTTTTCCACTTTAAGGACAGTCGGAATGAGATTTATTTATTTAGTTTCAGAGTCGCCACTTGGGAAAATGATGGTGTCCCAAGTCACCGGATTAATCCCGAACCGAGGAAATTTTGACTCTGTTTCAGTTTGCGAACTAGAATTTCGGATAAAGAATTCTGTTAATCCGGGAGAAGGTGTTAGGCACTCCCGAATTCCGTGGTTCTAGCACGGTCGCTCAACTGTTGTATTGATTTTTATCTGATTTCATATGTCCTATTTTTATGTGCATTTAGTATTCCGCTTTATAATTCATAGAATTGCAACGTCGTGAAAATGTATTTCTTACCACGCCGTACCAGTACGCCCGTGGCTTTTAACACATTTCGGCTTCGTTGAGACTTGGATTTGGATCACATAAATGTGCATCCGTATTATGAAGGTAATATTATTATAAATCGTGCC
>MU672327.1:0-46958 GCA_026770625.1 Nicotiana glauca
CTCTTTAATTATATGTACTGCCCATTCCCCTTCCTAAAAAGTCCCTCCACTTCAATTGTTTAAACTTAACTTCCAAATTACCCTTACTCCCCTGTTATTAAATTATCCCTTAATCACATGTTATCAACAAACCCTTTCTAATCAACGCTACAGATTATCAGAATCAATTCTAACTAGAAACCATCCAAAATCAAACCTATGACTGATTGTCATTAACAGTGAGNAAGAACAAAACGAAGTAAAACAACTAAAACAAACAAGAAATGCAAACAGTCGTACCTGACATCGATTCAACAGAAAGCACGACTCAGATTTTTCGAATTCCTCAAATTTTGGTCCACTTGGACATTATTCGTGAATTTTCAAGAAAAAATACACGAATAAAGTCCAAATAGACCCAATCTGTTGACAATATTTCCACTCGCCCATTTTTGGGATTTTAGGGTTCGTCTTAGATTTGAAATTCGAGGACCTAGGCCAACATTTGAGGGAAACTAGGTGTGTATTTGGAAGGAGGGTGGTCTAGTGGTCAAAGGGTGTGAGTGTGGGGTGGTTTGGAGGTGGCGCCGCCACTGGGGATCTTGTGGCGAGGTCTCCGGGTTAGATTCGAAGGAAGGTGGACACGGGATTGGAGTGGGGAGATTGAAGGGAAGCTGTGGTGTGAAGATGAGGCTGTTTGGAGGTTGCCCCCCACCGTGGGCGATTTCCGGCGGGCGGTGGTATTACACAGGGGCGTCTCTAAGGTTATGAGGGGTTTGGTTTGAGAGGGGGTAAGGGTTAGATTTTAGGTATATCAAAATTAAGGAATTAATTAGAGCCGTTGGATGATGGAAATCCAACGGTTGTGATTAATTCCTTAATAAAACGGGGTCATTTGGTTTCAGGGTGGGGCTGGACTGGTTTGGGTCTTGGGTCGGTAACGGGTCAGGGTGGACAATCTGGACCGTTGATCAATTTAAATCAACGATTCAAATTTCGCGTGCCCAAACGACATCGTTTGGACGTGCGCCTGGGACGGACCGGACTGGGGTGAGTCTTGGGCTGGTTTTGTTTGGGCTGCTGAAATCAAAACTAGCCCAATTTTTTATTTTTCTCATTTTTATTCTCTTTTCTTTTATTTACTAATTAATAAAACTAAAATTATAAAAAATCTTGAATTAAATCATGGAACTAAATTAACTTGTCAAAATACTAATTAACATCTACTAACAATTATCACATAAAATTAGACACCAATTAGACATAAAATCACACAATTTAGATATTAAATGATAAAAATGCAAAGTACATTATTGTTTGTGATTTTTTCATTTTTTTAAAAAAAACTTAATTTCTCTTAATTGTAAAACTAAATCCTAAATGCAAATGCAACATATTTTTTGTATTTTTATTAATTTAATCAAATAAACATGCACGAACGAATGCAAACAATACAAGAAAAATAACACAAAATTCACAACAATTGTAAACAAATGAAATTATTTTATTTTTTTGAATTTTTTGGGAGTGATTCTCATATAGCGCAAAAATCACGTGCTCACACTAGTCCCTTCGCTAGATCTCCTGTCGATATTCACCCCTTTGGAGATGCTCCATAAGCTAGATTTGAAGTAATAAATTGCAGCCTTCGAAGTGTTTTGCACCTTGTTGACACTTCTCCAAGGCTCAGTATATGTCCTCAATGATTATGGGCACGATGCTGAATGGTTTCCCACCAATCTCTTCCATAAGGGTTTTAGTTACCATGGCTAGCCTGGTGTGGATCCTTGCTTTCTTTGTCGGAAACACAATCAACCTAGGAAACAAAACATAAATACGAAGACCTTTCGATGAATGTGCCCCAAGGATGTAATGGAAAACTCGTCAGGGTAGGTACGGTAGGATTTTCTGTGACCGTAACTTTCATATAGATAGTCAAAAACGGTGTAGGATTCTTTCAAGTATGTCAACTCTGGATTATTCTTTAAACCCATCATTTTGAGAAAACCCATGCCTTTACGGTTCTCGGGCATCAGTAGACCAGGAGTCTCCCAGACTAGACCGGTTAATCCTCCTATCTACTCTAACATGGGTGTTATTTCAATGTCCCCAAAGCGGAATACAACCCTTTCACAATCCCAGAACGGTGTAGCAGCTTCTATGATCTTGTTGTTAAGCTGGATCTCCAGAAGGGACGGTAGATTTCCCAGATATTTTCGGACAAGAGTTTGATCGCTAGAGTGAAGATCTTTCCACTAGCTTAGTAGTCTTGGATGGATGTTAGTGACCATGCCAAATCTTGGGACCTTGTGCCTCATATTTTTGCAAGGCAAATAGGGTTAGGCCCTTACCGCCACAGGACTCGACTATTTAATACCAATAATTTGCATGACATATTTTAGTTCTCCAAATAAATGCACAAAACGTGGTGATATCCATTTGGGTTTAGGGAAACCCAGTAGACTTTGGACAAGGCTATCTTAAAGGATCATTATGTGGACAACATAACTGACCCAGCTAGGTTTAACCATGATGCATGCATATTTTGAACAGAGTAAGGTTTCTATGGGATTTTAGACTGGTACCCTTGAGCGGACAACAACTCAACGGATAAAGGAACGGAACCGTTGACTACACCATTGATCGACTGGTTTTACTACAAATATGCCTTTCCATATTTAAGGGGAAATAATATAGGACGAGCGCAACCACTCATTATAAATGTTGCTATGGTATTTATTTGGCACGAGTGGAATATGTTGTTTAGCATGATTATGCAATAATTAGAAGCATGTTATCATGTATTTGCATGTTAAGAAAGCAGTAAATACAGCAGTTTATAATTTAAAACAACAATAAAGAAACGAAACGAAGAAGATAAGTCAGTTTTGCCTTGTAAAAGAAATAAAATGCTTAAAAATTTTTAAACAAGTAATTGCATATAAAGGGAAGGAAAAAATTCACAAGAACAATCTTAAATGGTAAAAGCCTAATATCCTCAGCAGAGTCGCCATGCTGTCGCGCTCCCTTTTTTCGATCTTTGCATCGGGAGAATAGGGTTTATGACATTTTGGGTATAGGGCAACTCGTTCCTTTTGGGAACTGGGTTTGCATTTTTTTGAAGAGTCGCCACCTAATGATTTATGGAGCATTAGGACACCTACAAGGTTCATTTCCAAGTTTGCTTGATAACTACAGATAGGGTAAAGGCTTGAAATTATCCTAAGGGAAAGGTATTAGGCACCACTCAGGATCCACTGGAGTGGTTCCCGACCAAATAGTTCTTTGTGAATTTAGTGCAATTAACTTGTAAGCAGATAAGGCTCAAATAAGAGGGGATTTTAATACACAATTGTTTGAAAGTAAAACAATGTTTGAAAGAGCAATCATTAAAAAGGCTAATTTTGACAAGAAGTTATAATGCTATAAAATATTTAAAGAAAATGAAAGGGGAGGGGGAGGTCCTAGGTTTATTTGTAATATAGATAACATCAATGCAATACCCGGTAATCACTCCTCAAAAGAGGGGCTACACGTGGTATTAGCGCACCGGTCATCATATCCATATCTACCCTTCCCACCCCGTTTAAGGCACTAAAGTGCATATTGGTCTCAACCACTATTGCATGCTATTACCTGTCCCATTCCTATCAGTCCCGGAGGAACTTAGGACTACTATTCCTAAAAAGGGATGGATATAAGGCTGACTTTGAAGTTTCAAAGGTGAAAAATCTAAGGCGACATACAAAAACACATAGGACTACATATTAAAGGGGGAGCACATGAAACATTAAAGGCTCATATATACCTCCTCAAACAAAGCAATCAAATAGCATGACTCAAACAACAATCAAGGTCTGAATCTAAAACAATATGCTAAGGCAAGGGGATTATTATTGTTGAAGCACACCGATTTATTACATGACTCAGTTAGGAAGCCCGAATCAGGCCTTTCTGCTGGTTGTAGCGATTACCAATTAACAGAGGTAGGTTCAGTTTTATGGTTGTTATCACCTGAGGCTTGCCTAGGTGTTTGGATGAGCTCTTACGAACATGGTATCTATTATTGATTCAGAATGTGGCAAAGCAGTAACAACTTAAAACGAATGGTTTGAGAACATATAGGCATGCTTGCTAAACCACGTTAAATAAGGAGATTAGGTTACTTAAAAGAAAAACTGGTTCATAATAGATTGGTTTTAGACTAGTTTCAGATCCTGCAGATGATGGCATCCACTATTGCTGATTTTATTCCTATAGACATGATATCTAAGATTTCCGATTTTAACCCTTATAGACATGATATCTAGTTGTTGATTAAATCTCTATAGACATGATATCTAGTTGCTGATTTAATCCCTATAAACATGATATCTAGTTGAAAATGGAAACAGGCAGGATTTTTACTTAGGGATTCCTATAGGCATGATTTCTATGGAAGTACTGATATTAACATTATGAACATGATGCCATATTTTAACCAATTGGATCTTAAGAACATGGTGTCTAAGTGTGGTAACAGACTTGCATAATTTTAGACAAGTCCTATAGGCAGTTTATCTAAATGTGGAGTCAAATATGCAGAATTTAAAGTGAATCTTATAGACATGGTGTCTAAATACTGAATTGAACATGCAGAATTAAAAAGCAGTCCTATAGGCATGTTTTCTAAAATATAGAATTGAACCATTCAGAAAACAAATCCTATAGGCATGTTTTCTACCCTTGAGTATGCATAATTACCCATCCTTTTTTCACTTGCCAACCCCGAGTGCTTATTACAAATTATTATAGACCACTTGTTGAATTACATTAAAAAAATGTAAAATAAGAAGTTACAACCAGAGGAAGCCTGATTCTTGGCTTCCTCCCTAAGTTATGGAATAAACCGCCTTAAGATGCCATGTTT
This sequence comes from Nicotiana glauca, assembly GCA_026770625.1. NCBI lineage: Eukaryota > Viridiplantae > Streptophyta > Magnoliopsida > Solanales > Solanaceae > Nicotiana > Nicotiana glauca. The sequence goes on from MU672327.1 coordinate 4,889, forward strand.
CAAAGCCTTTCTCAGACCTGGGTGTGTCAGAGTTCCCTAATGGTCTCAAAGACCCCGTGCAGTGCTTACACTAAGGTTCAAACAACTAGATAGAGATTAGTGTAGTGTGGAAGGGCCAGCACTTATGTGTCAAAGTTCAGAGGGAGCTCATGGGTCCCCAGGCAAGGCTCACACAATAGGGGCAGAACTTAGGTCTAAGAATATGGTGGAAGTGCAGGAATAGAGATTTAAAAACTGAGGGGAGAAAGGAGAAGGTTAAAGGGTGATGGGGAAAATAGTAATAGTAAAATACAAAGTTAATAATTTCATACAAAGTGGGTCAGGGGTTTGGGAATACATTGCAAAGAGCATATATACTTAGGCAGGGATCATATTTGGGCATACACAGCAATAGATGGTGCTAGCATGCCCACAAACCAATCAGAACACACAACATCTAGAGGAGACATGGACGTTATGATCCCAGGGGGATCAGATTTGGGTCATGCACAACAATGTCCAATGTTGTCATGCCCCAAACCAACGACAGATACCAAAAACATTGGGGATGGGGGTTTAGGATTCATAAGCCATAGTAAGCGACTGACAGAATTCATAAGAGAGCATTAATTCAGAATAGAATGGCAGATTATAACATGCTTAATAATGGAACGTGATTAAACACAAACAGGAAACAAGCAAGGTTGAAGGAAATAATAAAGAAACATGTTGTTGTTGATGTTGAAAATTAGTTAGAACATACCAGTAAAAATGTAAATGCAGAGAAAAAGTAAGCAAGTTTCCCACAACCTAGACTTGTCTTTCAGCCGGCTAGGTAAGGCAGCAATACAAGTAGCAAAAGAGAAAAGAGAGAGAGATTTTAGTAGAGTGTGTGTCTGAACTCAAGTATTTTATCCCTTGTGTTCGTGTGTTTGAAAGAAGAGACGGTGGGTATTTATAGTTTTGAAAACATCTGAGAAATAAGGCAATAAGTAAAGTTCAATACAAATATGGAAGCAATCAATAGTCAGAATCAATCAACCAAGTGATTCCCCTTTAATTGAGGACTTACTTGTTTAACGGGGCTAACAGGTTCAAAATAAGGAAAGAAGATCAGTTTGTAGGCAGACTGATCATTGACATAAAAGAAGTAGTAAAACATTAAGTAAACAATCGAGTCTAAGTACAGAATACTTATTTTGGGAAACAGATTCAGCAAGGCAATAATAAGTAAAGGTATGAATTACTTTAATAGGCAAGTGAAATTAGAGTTTACAAAAGAAAAGTTTTGAAATCAGTCCCAAGATTGAGAATCAATCAAAGAAGGAACCTCAGCATATAAATAGAGTGCACAAACAATAAACATGCAAGGCCAAACTATTGGCAAAAGAAACAACATGCAATAGTAGTACAAAGTCAATAGATAGCAAACATTCGAAGCATGATAGTCCAGTAGGTCAAGTCATATTGAATCAATATTGAAGCATAATAGAGTATCAGAAGCATGCAAAGGGTCTTGCAGTAACAGATGAGAAAACCCTTCTGAAAAGTTAGGGTTTCCTAGCATAGTCGAGTTTTAAAGATAGTAAAACCCTAGAATCAGAGGAATCACATAAAGAAAAGAGGTTCTAAAACAAGGAACTTTCAAATCAAGTCAGATATTAAAACGAACAATTTCAAACCTAAAGACATAGGTTTCTTCAACAATAGTCAAGCTTAAAAGATGATAAACAAATAAATCAAACAAATACCAGGAAACAGTTTCAGAAACTCTAATGAACCCAAAGAAATTAGGGTTTTCAACATCAATCGAGCTTAAAGATGATAAACAGATAAATATAACAGATACTAGCAAATAGTCTCAGAAACTAGACTGAACCCAAAGAAAGTTTTCAATATGCTAAACTCAGATAGGAGGACAACATGAGCAAAATATAATAAAATCAAAGAAAAGAATTTGAAAAGAAGAACGTGAAGGAAACCCCTAAGCGGAAAAAGGTGATGAATCATTTTTTAAAAGAAAAATTAAAGAAACTTCGAGAAGGCATTTAAAACTCATAGAAAGCATGGATCTAAGGTAAATATTAAAGAAGTCGAAAAGGTCTTAGATATTAGGGTTTCAAAAGAACCCAAAGCAACAAGAAATGCCTTAAAAGTTACCGATCTAAATAGGGGAGTCAAAGGTCTGAGTCGACTGGCCATGGCTGGCCGGAGAAAGGTCGTAGATAATCGGAGAAAGGTCATCGAGCAAAGACTGGACCAAGCCCCTTCAGAATCTGGTCATGAGACCACAGAACCAAACACGTAGAAGCCATTGAAGGCTGATACAGGTCCTAGATGACCCTCGAAAGCCATGGATTAAGGTAGATTAAGGTGGCGACGACTAGGGTTTGAGGGTGTTGCAGAGAGTGTTAGAGAGAGGAGGGATTTAAAGGCGGTGCATGGGGAGATATGATAGTGTTTAGGGGGGCGTTTAGAATTAATTAAGGTAAGGGTGGTTATTGGCCATTGATGTAAGGGTGGTTATTGGTCGTTGATTTAAATGATCAACGGTCGGGATTAAAATGGGTAAGTAGGGATGTGGGCATGGGTCAGTTTAATTGCAATTGGGTCGAGGTTTAATAGAAATTGGGACGGGGTAATTGGGATTCAAATTGAGGTCGAATTTAGGCAACAATTGAAATGTAATTGGGCTATTATTTAAATAGCCAATGTTTCCTATTTGATTTATAAGAATAATAAATTAATTTATGAAAATAAATTAAAGGTATTAAAATGATTTATAGCACATAATTAACTATTTAAAAATACAAACTTAATTTTTATGAATATAAACGTAATTAATCCTAAAAGAGGCTAATGTTGCAATTATACAATTTTAGCCTTAAAAATACTAAATAATTTTGTAAAAATATGAAAAAAAAATCCCTTAGCTATATTTTAGCGTAACATAAAAGTTCAACAAATGAATCACAAAAAAAATAATTTAGAAATAATTATTGGATTTTTTATGGATAAAATAGGGGAATAAATTGATTTAAAAGATTTTTAAAATTAAGGAAAAATAAGGAAACACTTGGATATAATTATATATGCATACATATGCTATTTTGAAGGTACTCTGCATATAAAATATATATAGGGAAAATTGGGTTTCAACAATAGGGATATTGACTTCTGTATTGAGTTAGCTCCCAGCACTCAACCCATTTCTATTCCGCCATACTACATGGCAGTGCCAAAGCTAAAAGAATTGAAGGAGAAATTGCAAGATTTTCTTGACAAAGGATTCATTAGGCCTACTGTCTCTCCATGCGTATGTCGGTATTGCTTGTGAAGAAGAAAGATGGATCGATGAGGATGTGCATAGATTACCGGCACTTAAACAAAGTTACCTTCAAGAAAAAGTATCCATTGCATGGATTGATGACTTATTTGATCAGCTTTAGGGTGCCAAGGTATTTTTGAAGATTGAGCATTATGAGTGTCTAGTGATGTCATTTGGACTGAAAAATGCCCTAGCAGCATTTATGGATTTAATGAACCGAGTGTTCAAGACTTAAATGCATTCCTTTGTGATTGTGTTTATTGATGATCTCTTGATCTACTCCCGCAGTTGAGAGGAGCATGAGCAGCATCTTCGGATTGTACTTCAAACTCTGAGAGAGAGACAATTATATGCTAAGTTTTCAAAATGCAAGTTTTGGTTGGACTCGGTCGCTTTCTTGGGGCACGTAGTATCAGCAAAGGGCATTCAGGTGGATCCTAAGAAGATTGAGACAGTTCAGAACTGGCCTAGGCCAATTTCAGCTATAGAGATCCAGAGTTTCTTGGGATTGACGGGTTATTACCGTCGGTTTGTGGAGGGGATTTCATCTATAGCAGCCTCGTTCACCAAGTTGGACCAAAAGGGTGCCCCGTTCATATTGTCAGATGAGATTTCAAAAGCTCAAGACTGCTTTGACTATGGTACCGGTGTTGGTGTTGCCTATAGGTTCAGGATCTTATACAATATATTGTGATGCATCTTGTATTGGACTTGGTGCAGTATTGATCTGGGATGGAAGGGTGATTACATATGTGTCGTGGTAGCTGGATGTTCACAAGAAGAATTACCATATTCATGACTTAGAGTCAGCAGTCATTGTTCATACGCTGAAGATTTGGAGGCACTATCTTTACGGTGTGTCGTGTGAAGTATTCATGAATCATCGAATCTTGTTCTTCAAACAAAAGGAGCTCAATTTGAGGCTGGTTAGAGTTATTGAAAGACTATGATATCACCATCTTGTATCATCCGGGGAAGGCCAATATGGTGGCCGATGCCTTGAGTAGAAAGTTAGCGAGTATGGGCAGCCTTACGTTCATTCCAGTTGTTGAGAGATCGCTTGTATTAGATGTTCAAGCCTTGTCCAATCAATTCTTGATGTTAGATTTTTCTGAGCCCAATCGTGTTCTAGCTTGTACAGTCGCTCGGTCTTCCTTGTTTGAGTGCATCAGGAAACGGCAGTATGATGACTCTCATTTACTTGTCCTTAGGGACATAGTGCATCATGGTGATGCCAAGCAAGTTACTATTTCAGATAATAGAGTTTTGAGGATGCAAGGTCATGTGTGTGTGCCTAATGTTGATGGACTTCGTGAGTTGATTCTTGAAGAATCCCACAATTTTCGATATTCTATTCACCCGGGCACCGCCAAGATGTATCAAGACTTGCAGCAGCATTATTAGTAGAGGAGGATGAAGAAGGATATAGTTACATATTTAGCTCGGGTTTCTAAATTGTCAGCAAGTAAATTATGAGCATCAATGACTTGGTGGTTTGCTTCAGAAGTTAGTGATTCCTGAGTAGATGTAGGAGTGCATCACTATGGATTTCGTTGTTTGACTCCAATGGACTCAGAGAAAGTTTGTTGCAATTTGGGTCAGCGTGAGTTGGGCACACAGGTTGAGTTGGGCACATCATTTCATCCTCAAACGGACGGACAGTCCAAGCAAACTATTTAGATATTAGAGGATATGCTCCGCGCTTGTGTTATAGACTTCGGAGGTTCTAGGGATCGGTCCTTGCCACTTGCGGACTTGGCCTACAACAACAGCTACCAGTCGAGCACTCAGATGGCTACCTATGAGGCATTGATGTTTTAAGCATCAATACCACACAAGAGGTGGGGTGATTTGTGTGGTACCCAATTTTCGCTTAACTGAACTATAAAAGAACTTGGTTCTTCTAGGTGTTCCAACTACTACTATTTGCGAAATAATAAGTACAGAAAATAACGAACACAGAGATATTTACGTGGAAAACACCTGGCTCAAAAGGTGAAAAAACCATGACCTACTACTCAGTAAACTTTTCCCAAACTTCCACTAAAATCATTGAGCCAAAACAACATTTACAAAAACTCTTTGTAAACCTAAGGATTAACTTTAATCCCGTTGTGGCACATAACCTCAACTGTTGCGACAACTTCAAGTTAACTCTAACTTGAACACTCTAGGTACCTAATACAATTGCTTCTATGAAAGCTGAAAGGTACAATGTAAAATCACCTACTATAATTGAACTAGAATAAAAGATAGACACATGGAGCTGGTTCATCTATCTCATTCAAGTAACTTCAAGATTACACACTCAAATCACACATAAATTGCTTGCAAAATCGCCTTGCTCTTTTGATCTCAATTTAAGTTTAACTTCTACTTATGTGCATTACCTGTAAAAGAGAACAACACTGACATTTAATAGGTTAGTAATCAGAGTTTGACTGGGACTCAATTGCTACTCTTCTACCGTAGAAGAGTTCATGGTGATCTCAAGCTCTAACACTATCTTCATCCTAAAATGTGTTCTCTCTAAGTAAGGAGTCTTTCTCTCCGTATCCAATATGAAACCTTTTCGATCAGATCAGGAGATATTGCTTCTTGATTAGTTAGATTTATCTCCTTCACGTGCATCTCACATGTACAGGTTGATCATGACTGTGCTTCACAAGATGGACCTGGTCCATGTCTGAGTTCTTTTGTCAATCTTCAAAACTTCATTGGGCCAACAAATTCCTCTTTTTGATGATGACAAACTCTGTGCTTTTTACTTATTTGGATCCTGTAAGAACTCAGCTTAACCATCAATACAAAGTTTAGAAAATTCACTTACCATCAAGGACCAGGTTAATTAGGTTATAAATATCACTTATTCAGAATGTATAAAGCACAATATCTCTTTACCCTTTTGGCATCATCGAAAAGTTGCATACAAAGTGTGATTCCCATATTTTAATAAGTACTCATGGCCACTGGGGCAACTTCAAGTGCAATCATGGTTTAATCATCAGTAATCAAGCAAACGTTTAAACTATCAAGGAAAGATTAACATTGAACAAGAGCAAAAACAGTAGATATCATTGATAGAGATATGTTGCTACCACAATCCACAACCAGAAAGAAAAAACATTTAAACCATGAGCAAAAAGATAGAAAAATCCCTAATCTGGGTCATTGAAGGTACTAGCCAAGTTTAGGAGACAAATTCTAGGATTCCTAAGGCTTGGGGGAGCTAGAGGGTTGGTTTTGGGCTTGGTGAAGATTCAGCATGTTATGAAGAATTCCATCATTCTTATCATTTTCTTTGGTAAGCTCAGTTATAAGAGCATCCCTCTCAGATTCCACCTCTGCCACACGAGCCTTGAGCCTAGCTATCTCAGCATCCTCGGCTTCACATTCCTGAACTAGAGCCCTGACTTTGCTGTTGATAAGAGTCTTCTTGGATGAACTAGGATCATTTGGGACGGCACTGACTAAGTAGTCACAAGAAATCAGAGTGTAAGGAATTTGTGAGTTAGAACTTTGGAGAAGAGGGCAAGTGAAAGTGAAGAAGAATTTTTGACGGTTTGGAATGGGATATGGCAGAAGGAATGATGTGTATTTAAAGAGAAATACACATTTAATGTATAATGGCAGCTTTAGCAGTGGTTAATTAGAGGTTTAATCAACCGGAAATTGCAGGTTTGAATTCGGTTTAACTTCCTTAGATTTTAGGCAATTTTTGTGGTTTAGAGTTCTAGGCTGACGGAACTGGTTCAAAGCTAACATATAGAATTTTCTAAGAAATTGAAAAATTGTAGGACTTCTGCTCATGATTTAAATATTTATATTTCTAATTGTGCAGAGTATAGAAAACATACCTTAGCTTTTAGATGAACCCATAGTGATGAACCAGGTGCTTCATTTAGAATTCTCTTGAACATGCCTCAATTTACCATAATAGAGAAAAGTTTGAAAGAGATTAGTGAGTCATATTAACACATGTCACAGGAGTATACTAATTACAATATGAAGCTGAGTAAAAATTAATCTAGATATTTTCACAAGTTCAGATTTCCTAGCCAAAAAAATCATTTTTTAAATTTTTTCTTCATTGTGCATTCTGAGTTGGACCTATTAGATGATCTTAATCATCCTTAATTCCAACCTGTTCCTCTCAAAGTTTTCTCTACTCGGTGCTTTAGTGAAGATGCCAACAATTTGTTTATCAGTAGCACAGAATTCTATTGAGATCAATCCTTTCTCATAGTTATCTCTTAAGAAGTGGTGTCTAACATCTATATGCTTAGTCCTCTTATGATGAACAGGGTTCTTTATCATACTTATAGCACTAGTGTTATCATAGAATATAGGAATGCAACCAACTTCAATGCCAAAATCTACCAGCTGTTGTTTGATCCATAAAAATTGAGCACAACAAGAGGCAACAACAACATATTCCACCTCAACAATGGATAAGGCCACTAAATTTTGCTTTTTAGTGTCCCATGATACAAGACATGAACCAAGAAAATGAGCCATACCTGAGGTGTTTTTCCTATCCACAAGGAAACTTGCATAATCAGCATCATCATACCCTACTAGATTGAAATTACTACCTTTAGGGTACCAAAGACACAGATCAATAGTGCCTTTCAAATATCTCAGTATCCTCTTGACATCAGTCAAGTGAGATTCTTTTGGATTAGCCTGAAAGCGAGCACAAAGCCCTACACTCTAAACTATGTCAAGTTTGTTGGCAGTAAGATACAAAAGTGAACCAATCATACCCCTATACAACTTCTGATCAACCGATGAACCAGGTTCATCTATGTATAATTTAGTGGCAGTTGCAATGGGGGTGTCTATTTCCTTTGATTCATCCATTTTAAACTTTTTGATCAGCTCATTTCCATATTTCTGTTGATGGATCATGGTTCCATTTGGCCTTTATTTGATCTGCCTAAGAAAAAATTAAGGTCACCCATCATACTCATTTCAAACTCACTCCCCATTAATTTGGCAAAATCCTTACTTAGTTTGTCAGTGGTGGCCCCAAAAATTATGTCATCAACATATATTTGTACCACAAGAAGATCCTTACATTTTTCCTCAAGAATAGAGTGCTATCAATTTTACCTCTTTTGTAGCCATGTTCAAGCAGGAATTTGGACAATCGTTCATACCATGCTCTAGGAACCTAGTTGAGTCCATAGAGAGCATTGTCTAGTGTGTACACATGCTCAGGAGATTCCTTGCTCTCAAATCTAGGAGGTTGTTTCATAAACACTTCTTCTTTTAGGTAGCCATTCAAAAAGGTACTTTTGACATCCATATGATGAAGAGTGAATTCCATGTGTGATGCAAAGGCTATGAGGAGTCTTATTGCCTCTAGTCTTGCAACTGGAGCAAAATTCTCATCATAATATATACCCTTCTCTTGGATGTAACCTTGGACCACCAGTCTTGCCTTGTTTCTTGTAACCGTTCCATCTCCATCAAGTTTGTTTCTGAAGACCCATTTTGTACCAATTACTAATATGTCCTTGGGTCTTGGAACTAGATGCCAAACTTGACTTCTCTCGAACTGATTGAGTTCATCTTGCATTGCATTTACCCAATCTGCATCCTGCAAAGCCTCAACAATATTTTAGGTTCAATAAGAGATAGGAAAGTATCAAAAGCACACAGATTCTTTAATTGTGATCTAGTTTTGACTCCAAAGGTTGGATCAGTAATTATGTTCTCAATAGGATGATAATTTTGATACTTGTGAGGTTTCACAACCAACTGATTTATACTTGATGTTTCTCCCATGTTCAGTTGCTGAGGAACAGGGCTATGAACAGGTTCCTTTAGAGGATTGGTTTTAGTTCCTCTTTGATCAGTTCCCCCTGTCAGGTTGCCCTGGATGGAAGAACCTGTTCCATCACCTGTTCCTTCTTTTGGTGCCACTTTAGCTTGAGCTGAGAATTCAGTCAAATCTTTTACCAGCCCAATAGCTTCATCTTCATATTCCTGTCTCTCAGAAAGAATGTTAATTTTATCAAACACTACATGCACATTTTATTGTACACACAAAGTTCTTTTATTAAACACTTTATATGCTTTGCTATGTGAAGAATATCCCAAGAATACTCCCTCATCACTTAACCTAGGGAGTCCTTTTCATTATTGTGCGCAAAGCACTTGCATCCAAATGCCTTAAAATGGGAAATGGTTTTCTCCCTTTAAGTAACCCATAGGGAGTCTTCTCTACAAGAGGTCTAGTCATGCATCTATTGATGATATAACATGCAGTGTTTATAGCCTCTGCCCAGAAGATGTGGGGCAATTTACTAGAAAGAAGCATAATCCTAGCCATATCTTCAAGAGTCATGTTCTTTCTTTTAACTACTCCATTTTGTTGAGGATCCCTAGGGGTAGAGAATTTATGATCTATACCATGCTCATCACAAAATTCAGTAAACTTAGCATTTTTAAATTCAGTTCCATGATCAGACCTAATAGATGCAAGTTAATTACCTAGTTGTTTCTGAGTCTTTCTAACAAAGGCAGTAAACATGTCAAATGCTTCATTTTTAGATGTTAAGAATAGTACCCAGGTAAACCTATAATAATCATCAACAAGTACCATCACATATTTCTTACCACATATGCCCAATGTTATCATTGGACCACAGAGTTCCATATGAACCAGTTCCAATGTCCTAGTTGTGCTTACCATTTTCTTGCTTTTAAAGGATGATCTTACCTGCTTCCCCCTTGCACAGGCCTCACAAACTTTGTCTTCCTTGAACTTGATGTTAGGTAACCCTATCACCAAGTCCTTGGAGACTAATTTGTTGACTTGATTCAGACTTGCATGACCAAGTCTTTTGTGCCACATGAGGGGATCATTGTCCAACACACTCAAGCAAGTGGGTTCATTTTCTAAAAGAGTAGACAAATCTACAATGTAAATATTGTTAACTCTTTTTACCTGCAAAACAATCTTGTCAGTGGTAAGATTAATCACAAAGCATTTGGTAGAGGTAAATGCTACAAGGTTACCTCTATCACACAATTGTGATACAATGATTAGGCTATATTTCAAGCCATATATCAAGTAGACATTCTCAATGGAGTGTGAGTCTGTATTACCGACCTTTCCAACCCCAATAATCTCACCTTTCTTCCCATTTTCAAAGGAGACATTACCTCATTTTAAGTCCTCAAGTGAAAGGAACTGGTTCTTGCTTCCAGTCATATGTTTTGAGTAGCCACTATCCATGTATCATATTCGGCTACTTCCCTTCACTTGGACCTGCAAAAAGAAATCAGGGCTTAGTCTTAGGAACCCAAACTAGCTTGGGTCCCTTTCTATAGGCAAAGGGGTAAATCAAATTCCTTTTAGCCTACCCAAGCAGCCTATTTTTCTCTTGAACAAAGGCTTTGTTCTTTTGACTGGCCTTTTCTTTTGCATTACATTTATTTTTGTAATGACCAGTCTTGCCACAGTGTGTGCAGATTTTGTTTTCAGGAAGAGTGAAGTACTTTCTTTTGGGGTCCCACTTAGGTTCTTGTGCCCCATAGCCAAGTCCTCTCTTGTTGCTACTATGATGTTCTTGTAGCCAGGATAGTGCATCAAAAGCCCTATTACATTTGCAAGTTATGTCTAGTTCATGCTTTACCTTTCCTAAATCTTCTTTTAGGACTCTTATCTGCTCATCTTTCTTATACAACTCATCCTTCATTTTTCCTAGGTTTCTTTAAAGGTGAGATGTGTGTGATCAGCTTTCTTCTTACCTGTTCCTAATTTTAGTTTTAAATTTTCAAACTTAAGTTCTAGGACGCTGGTGTCAAGTTCAAGAACCTAGTTCTTCAACTTAGCATTTTTACTGTCACTCTCATTAGCCCTAGATTCTAGGTTCTTGCACTTGGATTTTAAGATCACACACTCCCTAGACAGCTCTTCCGTCTCATTATTAATTATCTCAGACTCATCGATGAAGTCTAGCAATAGTTCAGATAACCTTTATTTAGACAGAAGTTTTATCTTGTCTTTGAGATGAAAGACATTTGCCTCTTGTTCATCATCTGATTCTCTGATGGCCATAAGTGCTTGTTCATCTCCAGCTTTATCTTTTGAATCCTCATTTGATGTTTCTCCCCACGCAGCAACCATAGCCTTTGTTGATCCTTTGTTCTTTTTGGGTTGAACCTGTTCCTTCTTCCCGTTCCTTCGTTCAGCCCTTTCCTTCTTCCATTAAATTTCCCATTGAGGATAGTTCTTGATCATGTGATCAGTCTTACCATATTTGTAGCAACCCTCGTTGTTCTGTTTCTCAGGAGCCCTTGGTTTGTTAAAGGTTGTACCTCTTGAAGAACCCTTTCTTCTCATTATGTACTTTTTGAAATCCCTTGTTATCATGGTCATTTTATCATCCTCCAGATCTACACCTTAAGCTATTCTGAGAGCCAGACTCTTTTCCTTCTTGGGTGCATCTATTTTCATGGTTTGCCTTCTCAGTACATAGGCAGTGAGGTTTCCAATCAGTTCATCTAATTTTAGAGTAGCAATGTTCTTTGACTCCTAAATAGTAGTGATTTTTCTTTCCCAAGTCACTGGTAAGACTCTTGTCAAGATTTTCTCAACCTTGTCTTCTTCAAGGATAATTCTTCCAAGAGATTTAAGTTCATTTGTTAGTGTTGTGAACCTTATGTACATCTTCCAGATAGTTTCTCCATCCTTCATAGTGAAATTCTCATATTGAGAACATAGTAGTGTTCCTCTTGATCTCTTTACTTGAAGAGTTCCTTCATGAGCCACTTGTAAAGTGTCTCATATCTCCTTGGCAGTTGTACAGCTTTGAATCCTGCTGTATGCGTCTGGACCCAGTCCACACACAAGCCATTTCTTGGCCTTGGCAATTTTTCTCCAATTTCTTCAAGTCTCCAGCGGTGCAGTCAGCTCTTGTCTTTGGCACATCCACTCCTTCAGCATTCTTCTTTGTAGTCGCTAGGGGACCATCAATGACTATGTCCCATAATTCATAGTCTTCTCCTATGATGTGATCTATCATCATGTTCTTCCACCAACAATACTACTGACCATTAAAGAGTGGAGGCCTAGCAGTGGATTGCCCTTCCCAGTTTCCAGGTGGTGCACTCATCTTGATCTTTTCCTAAGGTGTTAACCTCTTAAAGTATAACCCACTCTGATACCAATTGATGTTTTAAGCGACAATACCACACAAAAAGGGGGTGATTTGTGTGGTACACAATTTTTGCTTAACTGAACTATAGAAGAACCTGGTTCTTCTAGGTGTTCCAACTCTTACTGTTTGCGGAATAATAAATATAGAAAATAATGAACACAGAGATTTTTATGTGGAAAACATCTGGCTCAAAAGGTGAAAAAACCATGACCTACTACTCAGTAGGATTTTCCCAAACTTCCACTAAAATCACTGAGCCAAAACAGCATTTACAAAAACTCGTTTCAAATCTAAGGATTAACTCTAATCCCGTTGTGGCACACAGCCTCAACTGTTACGACAATTTCAAGTTAACTCTAACTTGAACACTCTAGGTACCTAATATAATTGCTTCTATGAAAACTGAAAGGTACAATGTAAAATCACCTAGTACAATTGAACTAGAATAAAAGATAGACACATCGAACTAGTTCTTCTATCTCGTTCAAATAGCTTCAGGATTGCAGACCCAAATCACTCACAAATTGCTTTCAAAATTGCCTTGCTCTTTTGCTCTCAATTTAAGTTTAACTTCTGCTTATGTCCATCACCTGTAAAAGAGAACAATACTGACATTTAATAGGTTAGTAATTAGAGTTTGACCAGGATTCAATTGCTACTCTTCTACCGTATAAGAGTTCATGGTGATCTCAAACTCTGACAATATCTCCATCATAACATGTGTTCTCTCCAAGTAAGGAGTCTTTCCCTCCTTATCCAATATGTAACCTTTTTTATCAGGTCAGGAGATATTGCTTCTTGATCAGTTAGATTTATCTCCTTCACGTGCATCTTACATGTACAGGTTGATCATGATTGTGCTTCACAAGATGGACCTGGTCCATGCCTAAGTTCTTTTGTCAATCTTCAAAACTTCACCTGTTCTTGGGTCAACAGGCATTATACGGTAGGCGGTATTTATCGCTATTTGGATGGTTTGAGCCGGGGGAGGCTGGGTTATTAGGTACAGATTTGGTATAGGATTCCTCGAATAAGGTCAAGATTATTCAGGATCGACTTCACACAACTTAGTCCAGGCAGAAGAGTTATGTTGAATGTAGGGTTCATAATGTTGCATTCATGGTTGGAGAGCGGGTATTGCTTAGAGTTTCACCTATGAAGGGTGTGATGAGGTTCGAAAAGAAGGGCAAGTTGAGCTCTAGGTATATCGAACTTTTTGAGATTATTCAGAGAGTGGGTGAGGTGGCTTTTAAGCTCGCATTGCCACCTCGTTTATCAGCAGTTCATCTGGTCCTCCATTTGTCCATGCTCCGACAATATCACAGTGATCTGTCCCACGTGCTAGATTTTAGCTCTGTCAAGTTGGACAACGATTTGAATTATGAGGAGGAGCGGATGGCTATTTTAGCCCGGTAGGTTCGTCAATTGAGGTCGAAGAGTTATCCTTTAGTTCGACTGTAGTAGAGAGGTCAGCCCATCGAGGCATCTACTTGGGAGTCCGAGTAGGACATGCGGAGTAGATATCCAAACCTTTTCACCAATCCAGGTACTTTTATATATGTGTTCGAGGAAGAAAGATTATTTTAGAGGTGGAAAATGTGATGACCCGATAGATCATCTTATTTTTTTACCCTAATTCTGCACTTTGAAGCCTTAAAAACCTCATCTTGATCCTCCTCGATTTTTGTGCGCAGTCTGGGTCTTTTTTTTGAAAAGCTTTTATGTTAAAAATTGAGAAAATATGAAAAATTTGCCTTAAAATTCATTTGAGTTGACTTCGATCAACATTTTGAGAAAACGAACCTAGATTTGTGTTTTGACGGTCTCAGTGTGTCCGTATCGTGATTTGGGACTTCGGCATATGCCCGAAATCGAATTTGAAAGTCCCTAGTCTGACTTATCGGACTTTGTCAAAATTTGAAGTTTAAAACTTCAATGAAATTGAAATGTTTGAATTTATTGATATATATGGTCCATATTTTGGTTCCAGAACCCGATATAGGTCCAATACTATATTTATGACATGTTTGTCAAATTTGGTGAGGAACGGAGTTGGTTTGACGTGATTCGGACGTCCGGTTCTGAAATTAGAAGTTCATGAGTTTTCTTGAAAATTTCCTTTGATTTGATGCTAAATTCATAGTTCTAGGTGTTATTTTGGAGATTTGATTGCACGAGCAAGTTCGTATGATGTTTTTAGACTTGTGTTCATTGGTTTACAGCTCCGAGATCTCGGGTGAGTTTCGGATAGGCTAAGGAGTGAATTTGGACTTAGAAACATTGTTGGAGTTCTTCAGTTTCTAATGCAGGTCTCAGACTTTTCAATTGTGAGGTATGGCCTCGCATTTGCGATATGGAAGCATACCTTTCAAGTTTACATTTGAAATCATATTCTTTGCATTTGCAAAGAGACCCAGTTGCGCAATTGCGAACAGGTCTTCGCTTTTGCGATGGGGAATGGGGGGAGTTACTTCGCATTTCCGATCAATGGTTTGCATTTGTGACCAGGCTCAGTTCGCATTTGCGAATAATTCATCACATTTGCGATGGAAGTAGATATGGGAAGGGCTTCACATTTGCGATGGTTTCTTCGCATTTGCTGGGTTCGCATTTGTGAACCCCCAGTCGCAAATGCGATATCTGCAACTAATCAAAATGGGAGTTAGATGGGATTTTTGTTCAATCTCTCAAATTTCCAAACTTAGAAACCCTAGAGGCAATTTTTCAAAGAACCCTTCTTCCCAAATCATTGGTAAGTGATTCTAAACTAGTTTCTTTCAATATTTCACTACATTTCCTAAGATTTCAACCAAAAATCTTGTGTTTTCATGGTGGAAACTGGGGGTTTGTAGAATTAGGGATTTTTGTAAAATGGGGATTCAGACCTCAATAAGGTTGGATATTAAAACAAATTACATAACACTAGGCCGGATAAGATTAGGAATAAAAATATTCGGGAGAGGGTGGGCGTGGCTCCGGTAGACGATAAAATACGGGAAGCGGCTTAGGTGGTTCGGACACATACAGAGGAGAAGCCTAGATTTCCCGGTTAGGAGGTGTGAGCGGTTGTCCTTAACAAGTACGAGAAGAGGTAGAGTGCGGCCCAAGAAGTATTTGGGCGAGGTGATCAGACAGGACATGGTGCGGCTCCAGATTTCCAAGTACATGGCCCTTAATAGGAAGGTGTGGAGGTCGAGCTTTAGGGTAGTAGGTTAAAGGGTAGTTGAGCGGTTTTTCTCTTTGTCCCGGTTCCCTCTTTGTACCGACGAGTATGATAGTGTTTTGTCTAGCATTACTAGCCATTTATGTTGTGTTTCACACCTTTGCATAATAATTGTGTTACTGATTTTCCATTTATTTGTTGCCTCTCACGTTGCTGGTTATTTTTGGGTTTTGGTGTCAGAGATCAATTGTCTCTGAGTTGAGCATCTCCCGGAAATAGCCTCTCTACCCCCTCTGGGGTAGGGGTGAAGTCTGCATACGCTCTACCCTCCCCAGACCTCACTGGTGGGATTTTACTGGGTTGTTGTTGTTGTTATTATTGGGCTTGGGAGTGAATGGGTAATCAGGTTTTGGTTTGAATTTTGGGTTTAGACCAAGCGGGCCCGGGAGTTAACTTTTTCAATAATGACCTAAATTGAATTCTTTGCGATCGTGGGTAGTTCCTAAAGCTTAATTTGAATCGTTTGGTTGGTAATTTGCTAGATTCTATTGGTTAGGAGGCTTGTTTGAAAGGCAAAGTCGTGATTAAGCTTTGAATTTATCCTTTGGAGCGAGGTAAGTGTCGTGGTTAACCTTGACTTGAGGGATTAGGACTTTTTTGTCTATTTGCTAAATGTTTAGATGTTGAGTACAACGTATATGTGAGGTGACGAGTATTTATGCATTTTTGTCGAGTAAAAGCATGTGGGTTGGACTTTTTCTTTGCAATTATTGCTTCTTTGATCATGTTATACATGCTTAGACTAGTTATTTGTTAAATTGATCATTCTTATCGTGTTCATGAGTTTTGGTGATAGTTGATATTGATTCCAAAGTTGAGACTGGTATTGTGGAACCATTATTGAAGTAAGGCTTGTTCTTGTTGTTCTATCTCCCTGTTGTTACTTGTTCATTATTATATGGTAAGGGAGAGTGTTAATGCACGAAGGATAATGTCGTGCCGTTTGTAAGTGTTAATGCACTAAGGGTGATGTCGTGCCATATTGTGGGTGTTAATACACGAAGGGCGATGAATGCACGAAGGGTGATGTTGTGCCATGTTATGAGAGTTAATACACAAAGGGTGATGTCGTGCCATTTCTATTAATTTATATTGTGAGGTTGAGAGTAAAATCATGAAGGGTGATGTCGTGCAATTTTCTTCATTGTGCTTAATTGCGTTTACTGGTTAAAGGTATATTAATTGTTTTGGTTATCATTCGCATTGTATCTCGCGTATCTTGTATCCCATTAGCGTGTTACCCTCCTAATAGTACATTTTTAGATTTTATTTGTTGTTATCGTGTACATATACTATTATATGCGCATTACGTGGGTGTCTTGTCATAGCCTCGTCACTACTTCGCCGAGGTTAGACTCGTCACTTATGGAGTACATGGAGTCGGTTGTACTCATACTATACTCTGCACTCCTTGTGCAGACTTTGGTACAGGACCTAGCTGTTTGTGAGGCATAGCAGCTTGGAATTGCTTGTTGGAGACTCGAGGTAGATATGATGGTGTCCATAGACCTTGAAGTCCCCTTCCATTTTCCTTATTTTTATTGTTTCTTTCATTCAAAACAGTTGTATTTATTTCAGACTCTGTTTGTAGAAAATTTTAGAAGCTCCTGAGTTGTGACTCCAGATCCGTATTGTAGTAGATATTGAGCATTTATGTTATTTCGCACTTAGTTTCAACTGATTTTGGCTTAATTGACTTTATTTATTGAAATTGAATGAAATTGGACTTAACGATTCTATAACGTTGACTTGCCTAGCAAGTAAAATGTTAGGTGCAATTAGGGTCTTGAAGGTGGGGATTCCGGGTCGTGATATTTAAGGATATGTTGGTGAAGTTTCCACACCATGGCATCCCGGATCAGATGCTAGGACAGAGATTCTATATGGGTTTGGCTGACAGTATGATAGCTAATGTAGATACTTCAGCTGGGGGTGCATTCTTGAGAAAATCATTCACAAAGTGTAAGATTCTTCTTGACAAGATGGCTCAAAATTCAGGCTGGATGACAAGGGATACAACACTCACTCCACTAGTACATTCTATTGCTCTTGACCCAAATAATTCAAATGCAGAAAACATAGCCACTCTCATGGCCCATATGAGCTTGTTGACAAAGATAATTGACAAGATGGGCATGAAACAGGTTCACATTGTTGACACAGCCAATGGAGGCCTATGCACTCATTGAATTAATCAGTCGTATGTTTGCTCGTAGAAGGGAGAAAGTGATAACTAGGGCTTCAGAGAAGACATGAATTACGTGAATAATTTTGGGGGTCAGAGACAAGGTGGACAACAATGGAGACCTCAGAATCAGCAGTATAGACCAGCCCATCAATAGTATAATACCAATTCGGGGGGAGCACGACCACAGGTTCAAGTTGTGCCCTACCAATGGAAACTAGGTTACAATCAATAGCATCAATAATAGTTTTCTTACCAACAACCTCATCAACAATAAGTGACCGGATAGGAAAATAGTAATATGATAGAAATCAAGGGCATGTTGCAACAAATCATTGGAACAAATGGAAAGATGCAAGAAAAATTAGCCACATATGACTCGGCTATTAAAAGCACTGAAACTTGGTTAGGCCATCTGTCCATGGCTTTGAACAATCTCCCACAAGAAATGTTTCCTGTAGACACAAATATCAATCCAAAATAGCATAACCGAATCAATTAATGGCAATGAGTTTCCAGAATGGAAGGGATTTGCATAGAGAGCAAGAAGTTGCTCAATCTAATAGAGAAACAGTGCCACTTAGTCCAGTGCCATTCGAGATAGATGAGTCGACGAAACTCACAGAGGTTATAATTAAACAAGGACAAGTTGAGAACGGCAAAGATAAAGAAATTAAATAATCCCCAGAACAGGTAGTAGAAAAGACTTCTAAGCAGGAAAGATATAGAGAAGTGGGCAGAAGCAACCTCCAATACCATTCCCGCAAAGGTTGGCAATGCTTTGATGGAAATGACAGGCTACACTAAGATGATGAAGAATTTGATGTCTCGAAAGTTTGACTTCCAGGACCTGTCTATTGTGACTCTGACTCAAACTTGTAGTACTGTAGTGACAAGGCATATGGCTCAAAAGTTGTCTGATCTCGGTAGTTTCACTATCCCATGCACAATTAGAAGTTATGCTTTTGGCAAATCATTGTGTGACTTGGGGTCCAGTATGAACTTGATGCCTTTGGAAATCTATACAAAGTTAGGCATTGGTAGAGTTAGACCAACCTCAACGTTGTTGCAACTAGCTGATCGCACAGCGAAAAGGCCAACAGGAATTCTCGATGATGTGCTCGTTCAAGTAGGAAAGTTTGTATTTCCTGCTGATTTTGTTATTCTGAACTGCGAAGTTGACGAAGAAATACCCCTAATTTTGGGAAGGCCATTCTTGGCTAATGCGAGAATATTGATTGACTGTGATACTGGAGAGTTAAAAATGAGATTGAATAATTAAGAAATAATATTCAATGTTCAACACTCTATGATGAGACCCAACGAGTTTGCAAATCGTTTGCTAGTGGAGGCAGTTGATGTGATACTACAAGAGGAGGATGAGACTCTTCTTGTCAGAGACTCATTAGAAGCTTGCTTGATGAATCTATAAGAAATTGATGGTGAATAGTTGGCGGAGTGGGTTATGACTCTTAAAGGTCAAGGTTTCTGGAAAAGAGAACCTAAGTTTGATCCCTTAACTTAGAAGAAAGAAAAACACCACTTGTGAAGCCGTCTATAGAGGAGCCACCACAGTTGGACCTAAAACCGTTTCCAACTCACCTCAGGTACGCTTTCTTAGGACCTAACTCTACTTTACATGTTATCATATCATCTGCTTTGTTGGCTATGCAGGTAGAACAACTCTTATAGGTGTTACAAGAATATAAGACTGTTTTTAGTTGGACCATGGAAGATATCAAGGGTATCAGCCCAGCCTTTTGCATGCATAAGATTCTTTTGGAAGAGCGGCACAAGCCTTCCAGCAAACATCAAAAAAGGCTGAACTCGAATATGAAGGAAGTGATTAAGTGGTTGGATGGGGGCATCATCTTTCCTATTTCGGATATTGTCTGGGTAGGCCCAATCCAATGTATTCCAAGAAAAGTGGCATTACACTTATGCATAATGAGAATAATGAGTCGATCTCTACTCGTATAGTCACGGTTTGGCGAATTTGCATGGATTACAGAAAACTGAACACTGCCACCCGAAAAAATCATTTTCCCATGTCGTTTGTTGACCAAATATTGGATAGATTGGTAGGGAGTTCTCGCTTATGCTTTTGGATGGATATTCGGGGTATAATCAAATCACAATAGCCCTTGAGGATAGAGAAAAATTGTCATTCACTTGTCTGTATAACATCTTTGCTCTTCGG
Source organism: Nicotiana glauca (assembly GCA_026770625.1). Classification (NCBI taxonomy): domain Eukaryota; kingdom Viridiplantae; phylum Streptophyta; class Magnoliopsida; order Solanales; family Solanaceae; genus Nicotiana; species Nicotiana glauca. Next base: position 24,980 of record MU672327.1, read on the forward strand.
AGAACGTCGTTTGGCCTATGCAATGCACCGGTCACTTTCCAGGGGTGTATGCTAGCCATTTCATTGATATGGTTGTAGATATTATGTAAGTCTTTATGGATGATTTCTCAGTGGTGGGAAATTCATTCGATGACTCTCTTAAAAATTTTAGAAGAGTGTTGAAAAGGTGTGTGGAGAAAAACCTAGTGCTGAATTTTGGGGCATCGAGTGTCAAGTAAGGGTTTTGAGGTTGACCATGTTAAGGTTGACGTGATAGAGAAGTAGCCGGCTACTTCCACTTCGTTCAAGGTTGTAAGAAGTTTCCTTGGATACGCCGGTTTCTACAGGTGATTTTTAAAGGATTCTCTAGAATTGATAATCTCTTATGTAAACGGCTTGAATAAGATCACTCCTTAATGTTTTATGATAATTGCAGGTTAGAATTTGAGGAGCTAAAGAAGAGACGGGTGACTGTACCAATCATCGTTGCACCGGATTCGGAGAAGCCTTTAAAGCTCATATGTGATGCGAGTGATTATGCTATAGGAGCGGTTTTGGGGCAGCAAAATGACAAAATGGTGTATCCAATTTACTATGTAAGCAGAACGCTAAACGATGCATAACTCGATTATACTATGACTGAGAAAGAGATGTCGGATGTAGTGTTTGCATTCGACAAATTCAGGTCTTATTCGATAGGTTCAAAAGTGATTGTTTATATTGACCATGCAGCACTTAGGTACTTGATAGTAAATAAGGAGTAAAAGCCACACTTGATCTGTTGGGTTCTTTTGCTACAAGAATTCCATTTGGAGATCCGAGATAGGAAAGGAATGGAGAACCAAGTGGATGACCACATTAAAAAGTTGGAGGGATCTAAAAAGAAAGTAGAGGTTGAAGATATAATGGAGACATTCCCAAATAAACAATTACTACTAGTGGCAATGGAGGAAATGCCTTGGTATGCTGATTTTACTAACTATGAAAAATTATTGTACCTTATGAAATCTTTTTGATTCAAAAGAAAAAGTTATTTCGTGATTGTCAGTCTTATTATTGGGATAAACCTTTACTTTTAAAATTTATGTGGATAATATGATCCAGAGGTGTATCCCCGAGAAAGATTAATCTTGTGTTTTACAAGCTTGCCATGCTTCACCATATGGTGGGCACTTTGGAGGAATTCAGACAGCTGCAAAGGTGTTGGAGTCGGGTATGTATTATTCGACTCTATTTAAGGATGCCCATGCCTAGGTGAAAAGTTGTGATGAGTGCCAAAGAACCAGTAACATATCTCGCCATCATGAGATGCCAATGACTACAATTCAAGAGGTGGAAGTGTTTGACGTATGGGGATTGATTTTATGGGACCATTTGTCAGCCCGTATGATAACAAGTACATATTGGTAGTAGTTGACTATGTCTCTAAATGGGTTGAAGTTGTGGCTCTTCCAACAAATGATGGCAAGGGAGTAATAGGATTTATAAGGAAAAATATTTTCACATGGTTTGGCACTCCGAGAGCTATAATCAATGATGGTGGAACTCATTTCTGCAATAAAGCATTCGCAAGGATGTTAGAAAAAGTATAGATTTCGCCATAAGGTTGCACACTTTACCACCCGCAAACGAGTGGGCAAGTGGAAGTGTCCAATAGGGATATCAAAAGTGTCCTGACCAAGACAGTGAATACAACTAGAACTGATTGGGAAAGGAAGTTGGATGACGCATTATGGGCTTATCGCACATCTTTTAAAACTCCAATCGGTATGTCTTCGTACAAGTTGGTGTTTAGAAAAGCATGCCATCTTCAGTGGTGCTTGAGCATAAAGCCTTATGGGCACTGCGGCAGTTGAATTTGGATATGGAAACTACGGGCACAAGTAGAGTTACAAAGTTACATAAACTCGAGGAGTTCTGGTTCCAGGAATTCTAGAGTACAAGATTGTATAAGTAAAGGATGAAGATGATGCATGATAAGCACATTCTATATAGGAACTTGAAACCCGGAGATCTGGTGGTGTTATACAATTCGATATTGAGATTATTTTCGGGTAAGCTGAAATCTAGATGGTCGGGACCATTTAGAGTTGTGCAAGTGTTCCTAAGTGGAGTTATATAAATTGAGTCTGAAGATGGTACAAACAGGTTTAAAGTGAATGGGAAAAGGTTGAAACACTACCTTGGAATGATTGAAGAAAAGGGGGAGAAAGATGTGATGTACTTGGAAGAGCCCTAATATGTGACCGAAGTGTAATCCTAAAAGCCTACGTCTTCGTCGTGCTGTGACGTTAAATCAGGCGCTTCCTGGGAGGCAACCCATGGTCGTGTTGTATTTGTCATGTCATGATGTTAACTAGGAGCTTATTGGGAGGCAACACAATTCGTAGAGTAGATTTAGTTTAACTTTATTTTTAATTTTTGATAAGGAGGCGGACTAACAAGTTAGCTTTATGTGAATCTTACATGTTTTACTAGGTGTTTAAGATACTTAGAGAAAAAGATGTGAATGGGAGCCATAACAAGAGGTAAGCGTGTAAAAATTATTGTAGATCAAGCACAAACATACCTTGTGGGCAAGCCTCATAAATCCTAGCATCGGAAATACATCTCCTACAACTTTGCCCCGCGTAAAAACAGTAGTGGCCCACAGTCTACCTCGCCATGCCTATAGCGCCAAGGTTGGTGCATTGGTGTGTGCCTTTCATCCTTCAAATGATGCCTCTCATGCAGCCCCGCGCTGTCCAACGCACTAAGGCTTGCGTGCCTCACGTTGCCTCACAATGTCCAGCCCCAACGTCTCACGCAGCCTAGCGCCAAGAGACCTAGGTAAGTCCCTCCTTTTCTTTTTCTTTTCTTTTTTCCCTAACATCTAAAACACTAAACCCGTCTTAATTAATTACCCAACCCCAGAAACACCCCTTCCCTTGTAAAACCCATATGACCCCTAGCATCTAAAACAAAACAAAACAAAACCTTCTGCCTAACTCCCAGCCCAATTGTCCCATACCCAAGCAGAAACCAAAAATCCTAACTCCTCAAGCCACCACCTCACTATACTGCCTCGTTCTCTCTCTCAATTCCTAGGTATGTATTTCTCTCTTTATATCTCTCCTATATTCTCTCTTTTTCTATGTAAATTCTAGCTGTTGGGTAATATGCTCTACAAGGTGCAACAATGGTGCAATTGTGCTAAAAATCTCCCAACCCCAAATACCCCCATAGGATATCTTGTAATTGTTGTAGTGATTGTTCACACTCGTTTCCCAAGATGATTTGGGCGGGTGTAACAATCCTTCACCCAAAAAGAAACTCACACATAAATAATGCATACAGGATGTTCGATAAATTGCCTCATTGGCTATTTTAGTCCCAATTGCAGCCCGAGTCTTACAGAATGTTGGTTTTGTGTTAGGTGGGAATGATTAATATAGAAACTTAAGTATGGGGTGACTCTATAGAGTCGGGGTTGAATGATAAAGTTTGTTTGCAATGACATACGGGTTATGTGTAGCACCGCAATTTAGATGCTAATGCACTTACTTGATGAAGGCAAAGTCTGAGTAGCCTGTGGTTTAAAGTAATTAGCATATTTAGAAATTTAAGTATAAGGTCACTCCGACCTTATTTTTGTGATAGTTATTGTTTGCTTGAATTGACAACTAGTATGGTTGACTGGTACATGCAATATGTTTCGTCCAACAGCTAGTTCTAAGGCCAAAGCACCACCAAAGGTAAAGGCTACCCCATCAGGCCCAACGCCAAAGAAAAGTGTTGGGTTTTCAAATGTCTTAGCCTTATGCTTCTTATGTTTTAATGATCTAACAAACTTGTTACTTGGAAGCTAAAGATCTACAGACTCTAACCATGGATAAGTTGATTGGTAATCTGAAAAATATACAAAATGAAAAGAAAGAAAGAAGGACCTGGTGCTTAAGGCTGAAAGGAGTGATTCAAGTGATGAAAATAGTGACATGGCCTATTTTACTAAGAGATTTTAAAAATTGGTTCGAAGAAATGATGGCATACCAAAGTGGGGCAGGTCAAGTAAAACAAGGAACAAAGATCTCTATCACAAATATGGAAAGTCAGGGCATTTCATCAAAGACTGCCCACTCGCGAAACAGGAGCAGTACAAGCAAAATCCTGACAAAGCAGGAAAAAGGAACCTGGTTCCAGAAAAAAGATTCAATCAAAAAAATGTTGCAGACAATATCGTTAAGCAGGCTCTTGCTACTTGGGGAGACTCCTCACGTGAATCCGGAAGGGAATCAGGTGCAGAAAATAGTTCCATGATGGTAGTGGAAATTGAAGCAGTGAAGTACGATTCACTGTTTGCGTTGATAGCTCGGTCAGATGATGATGATGAAGAAGATGAAGACGATGAGGTAAACTTCATGGATGTTCAGAGAAATCTGAAATCCTATTCTTCCAAGAAACTAAGATCTTTATCAAATGTCCTAATTGATGCTTATTATAGTCTTGTAAATGATAAGGAGATTCTGATCATAGAACTAGGAGAGGCCAAACAATCTAGAGATGATCTAGTGGTTTGTGTAGTAGACTTAAATAAGACCATAGCTAATCTTGAACTAGAGAAGGAGGCCCTGAATGAAAAAATAACCAATGTGGAGAATGAGAGAGACGATCTGATGGTAGTAGTTTTCGATCTGAAAGAAATAATAGAAGGTCTTAGCAATAAGAAACACACTTTAGAAGGAAAAATTGCCTCTACTGAAGAGGAAAGGGATGACCTTCTAGTGATATGCACTGATCTAGAGAAAACCATTGAGGGACTCAATAGAGAAAATAGGAATGTAAGTCTTGGGAAAGGGAAGGAAGTAGCTAGTGAGTCGCACATCTTGCTGGAAAAGGAGTTAACTATTGTAAAAACTAGTCTTTGCAGTGAACTGGAGAGGAATCAGTAACTCCAATCTGAGTTGGAGAAAGTAAGAAATGATCTTGAGAAATTCTTGAAGTGGACCTGGTTCTTAGATGTTGTTATGTATCTAAACAACATTGGGAACAAGCAGGGCATCGGGTTCCAAAAGGAGAAAACTCCCTACAACCTACACAACAAGTATGTCACTGTACTTGATAACCGGCTATGTACCTACTATGGAAACAATGGCCATTTTAAAGAAAATTATCAGGCCAGGGTTCAATCTGCTCAGAAGAACAAAGCGTTTACTGATAGAGTGACTACTAGCAATGGACCAGACACCACTTACAAAAAGCATATGATGCATGCGTGGACTAGAAAATCCCTCATTCATCCTTTTTATAGTAACAAGGGACCCAAACTATTTTGTGTTCCTAAATCTAACCCTTGATGTGCATGTGCAGGGAATAGTGAGAGGAAGCAGACTGCGATGGACTATGGACAGTGGATGCCTAAAGCACGCAGCTGAAAAACATCATGAAATGATTCTCACTGAAAGCCATGCAAGAAGGGAATGTATCCTTGAGAAAAAAGTAAAGGGTACATTCTCAGTAAATGAAAAGGCAGAAAAGTTCCTTTGGCACTCGAGCAGGAAAGACTGAACTGGAAATTGATGCATGGATAGTGCTCATCACCTGTGGAATCACCAAAAATTTTGGGCAAAAGGAATGAATACTGCTCTCTACTTTGAGAACAGGTGTAGAACCGGGTCCCTCCTAAATCAAAACTTGCCAGGAACCGCCAATGGGAAGAAAATGCTTTGTTTTTTACAACATGAAGGATCATCTTGGGATGAAAAATGCAAATAGACGAGTGAAGGAATCCTTCTGGGGAACAACGCACAAAACAAGGCCAAAAGGTCTCCAACAAAAGAATCACTAAATGACAGGAGACGCTCATGAGGTATTCATAAAGACACTCTCCCTTGCCAAGAAAGAAACCATGAGAATTAATATGATGAACCAATCCTGTCTCTGGGAAATATTTGAGGCTTCAAATGAAGAGGATGATAAAGTGAGCAAGATGAAGGAGACTGGCGAGAGACAACGCAAAATCATATTCCATGTCTCACAAAGAACCTGGTATGTCACTTGCTACAACTGAGGCTGAAGGAAGAAGTAAAGATGCAGCTCATGGCACTACATAAGCAGTAGAACACAAAGTGTGGGGAAATCAAATTAACCTCCATATGTCTCTCTTCAACCAACTTTTGTCTCAAATTGGGAAACTAAAGTGCACCTGTCATGATGCATGCCTCATCATCTGGAAGACAGGGAAGAAAGACTAAATGACCTCATCAACAACTGGAGAGAAATTACAAACACATCGAAGGATGAGATCCTCCTCTGAGGGTCAATATGAAGGAGGGATTGGTTGGTGGAAAGCTTTGCAAAAACAGAAGACCAAACTCTAGATATCTACATCAAAGCCTCAAGTAGAGAATATTTCGGATAAATTGAGGTGAAAACGAGGTCACAAGAATCTAATGAAGAACCTGATCCTCCATCTGTTGGCTGTGTAAGACACCTTCAGGTAAATATAGCTAAAGTGTTTTCTAACCAAGCCTAACTCGCATCAATATCGTTGTAAGTAAACATGAATGACGATCATAGAAGCCAAAGGTACAGTTATGAACTGCAAGGGGGAGCTGCTAAAGACTTGTTCAAAAGATTGCCCTGGCATCATGTTCCCATATCTAAGGTTAGTAGTAATGTGCTTAATTTTTGCATGCCCTTTATAAACAAAAAAATCAATCATATAAATATTTTGTAATTCAGCTGCCACATCATTCGACTTTTTAACGTCTGAGTGTCATGTCTTGTCAGTCAAATATTTCATCCTCTCTGCATGGTAACACTTCCCCACAAATCTACCGCCGTTTTTAGAACTATTCAGAACCTATTTCGTTCCCCACTCGTCATTAGCTCTTCTTCCAATAAAGAACTTTTTCCTCTCTCTCATGGAAAGTTATGAACCTTCATCCCCTATGTATAGCTGGGATCCTCTTCCTATCTATTCCTTCCTCTCTCAACTCATATACTAAATACTCATCCAATGGAGATCGAACAATCTTCTCATTCCCCCGCCATTAACACTGCTCCCGCTTCTTCATCGCCCTTGAAATCATTCCCAAAGCATTATTATTTCATGCCTTCTACCACTTTAAACACTTCTGGTTCCTCCTCCACCCCTATATTTTTTCCATTTTTGATAAACCATGTTTATCACTATTTTGAGAATCCTATGTCCAGTCAATCCTATGATCTGATCAAGGATCACACAGGAGGTCTTACTCCTCGAGTATCAGAATCCCCTAAGGATGATCCTAACTAGTACCTGAACACCTCCATATTGGACTAAGTGACTCTCAAGGAGTCACTAGAAAAGGAAGTTTCTCATAACATCATGGCTATATCTGCTAAGATTCATCTCTTTTCAGAGTATTAAGGGGAAGACCTACCATTCCTAAGAGATGTAAGAACCACACCACTCCTCGAGTCCTTGGCTCATGAGATACTTATAGAAAAGCCTTCTGATGAACCTAATTCACTTCCATGCAAACTCACTCTTGCACATCCTGTTCAGTCCAAGCTCTTGGAGTCTTCCTCAAAATTACCCATCACCAGGTCACTACAGCAAGAGAATTTTGAATCCTCATTGTAGAAAAGTAAGAGAAGTGTCAAGATAAGGAAAAGGAGGAAAATGAATCTAAAGGATTTCATCAAGAGGGTGTCAATAAAACAGATAGACAAAGATGCTTCTAGGGAACCTGGTTCTTTAGTACAACAGTCTATGACACTTAAGGAAATTGTTGAGGAGCAGAAAGGGTCATCTGGGAAGCACAGCAGTATGTCTAAATAGAGTAAAACTGAGCTATCCATGTCTGAGGATAATATTGTGGGGGTAGCAAGATGGAAAGGAAAGTCTGTTGAAGGGACCAGCAAACAATAAAGGGAAATTGTTAAGGAACCTGGTTCAACAAGGCCCTTGACCTATGATGGTGTTCAGTGGCAGCAAAGATTAAGAACTCTTTGATCCAGCAATTTCGGAAATGGCAGGCATGAGACAGATTCTGGAGATTATGGAATTTCAACAATAGGAACACATGTTTGAAGGGAGCATGCCTCTGGTGTACGAAGATGCAGTGCAAACCTTCTACTTAACTCTCTTCACTATTGAGGGGGATCAGATATGTGCGCTTGTCAATGGAGTGGATATCATACTCGACTCTTCATCATTGGGAAAAAATCTCAGAATTCCATGTGAGGGTGTGTCCTCTGTTAAGGATGTCTGTGGAATAAACTTTTGGAGAGCCATCATGAAAGAGCAAGCTATTCAACAGGGGGAACAGGTCCATAAGAAGGTATTACTTCCTGAGTACCAGCTTCTCTTTGAACCGGTTAATAAAGTACTCTTACCATGCCCTGAGAGACGTTCCATTGCTACAAAATCAGATTTGGTCCTGATGGAAGCTTGATGATTTTGTACCAATCAATTTTCCAGCAATCATGATAGATCATATGCAAAAGGTGGCAAATTTTAAGGGAGGCAATCATGGGTTACCTTATGGCTTTCTCCTCACTCAAGTGTTCAGATTTTATAAGGTTCCCTTGGGAAATCCTAAAGTGGGCACATGCAACAAACCTTTTCTAAGACCACTCTAGAAGAATGTAAATGCATAGAAAAAGTTTGTGGAAGCATCTCGGCCATTTCTCAGCTGATAAATGCCCAAAATGTAGCCTATGAGGAAATACAAAGGCTAAGGGCTCGAAATACCATTCTAGAAACTCAGCTTAGCCAAGTAGCTAAGGGACCTGATTCTGTACATGAAGAGGTTGCCCAACTGATAAAGGAAAATGAGAGACTTCGGGCTCAACTACTTGAAGAACAACTGGCTGCAAATGCTAGACTGGACTTGGTTCTCAAAGCCATTGTTGTCTCTTCCTCGAAGCCTTCTTCCCTTAGTGCTCCCTAGGATCCTCCCTAGAGTCTAGCTATTTTTGTTCTAACTTCCTGTGGCTGATGTTTTACTGGTGTTTACTTGTTTTGTTTTTATGTGATGGCATTTTGAAATAACCATTACTGCTCCGAACTTAGTCAGTCCAATGTAAACATTAATGAAACAGCTCCCCTTTCCTTGCATGTACAACACTATGTTCCTCTGGCTTCTCTTTTCTATCATATTATGTGCATATATATGGAATGAGCTAGCTGTGTTAGAATTCTTTATGCTTAATACTTGCGTGTGCTCTTCGTCATACTAGTTTTTCTTTTTAATGATGACAAAGGGGGGGAAATAGATAGTATTGAGAAGATTAAGGGGGAACTATGCATGTGATGATCAAAGGAGGGAGATCTAATATTAAGGATGACTGTTGACGTCTCATCTGGTTAATTAATTGTTCATTCTAATCTAAACCAATGCTTTTCATGCCCAAGTTTGTCATCATCAAAAAGGGGGAAATTGTTGGGTTTTCAAATGTATTATCATTATGCTTCTTATGTTTTGATGATCTAACAAACTTGTTATGAAGAACCAGATAGAGATCCTTGTCGCATAGGATACACCTCTCATATGAACTAGTCGAAGTTTGAAAATCAGAAAATGGATGAATGACCACGGGGAGGAACACAACAGGGACCCGATGCATTGGTCCTTTAGGGTTCTCCGACAAAAAGCACAAGTCAGTGACAGTATGCATTTAATATACAAAGAAACACAACAAGGACCTGGTCCGTTGGTGTGTCCTAATAGAAGTACAAAGTCCATTATCTAGCTAGAACGCAACTGCCTAGAACTGGTTGTGTAGACAGTGCAGCAGTCACTTCACACTAAGAAAAAGTACACCAAGAGTTGACATCACTATCCATTATGATATCTTTTGTGATAAAACAACACGGTGCAAGACACAACATCACTTGTGCATTCATCGATATTCTCTCAAGAAGAAAAAGCATTCATCCTGCATTAAAGTCACTGGTGTGTCACACCCCGAACCTGGGCCTGGATGTAACACGGCACTCGATTCCTAACTACATGTGACCGAGCCAACCAACTGGCTAGTTGAATCAACATGTGATATCATAACATACTGAATGCGGAAGATAAACTAACACATACTGATATACTGAAAGTCTGGATGATATAAATTAAAGTGCAAAAATACTAAAACAAGTCTGAATCATATATGTAGTCAATATTGCTTAACATGAAGACTCTGTCTAACTGTTACTCTAGTCTATAAAGCATCTAATGAAGTACCAAAACCATTGACTGCCTGTAAATACTGAAAGACCGTAAAGTAATGATTATGCCCCAAAAGAATTGGGGATCACCAAACATCTGGTACGAGAATCCTAGCACTCTGAATCATCAACATATAAATCATTACCTGCATCGTGAGATGCAGGCCCCGAGAAAAAGGGACGTTAGTACATTTGAATTGCACTGGCATGTAAAGCAACAAAAAGAAAGAATTGTAAATGTTGAAACTGAAAATAAGCTAATAACTGAGAATTGATAATTAGTATTGAAAAGATATCTATTGAAATAGAAACTAGAACGATAACTGATAACTGAAATGATAACTAATAACTGAAATGATAACTAATAGTAATTGATAATTGAACTGATAACTGATAATTGAAATAATAACTGATAACTGGAATGATAATTGATAACTTATAACTGAAATGATAACTGATAACTGAACTAATAACTGATAACTAAAATGATAACTGATAACTGAACTGAACAAAAGGAAGTAAGGATATGAATACTCCCACTTCTGAATGATGAACAACATGTTTATCTGAATAAGCTACGGCCTCGGGCCCAATATAAATGTGCACAAGCTACGGCCTTAGGCCCAAGTATACGTATACATAACTATGGCCTCAGGACCAAAAATGCAAAAAGCATGAGATACAGCCTCAGGCCCAAACATGCATAAAGCATAAACTACGACCTCAGGCCCAAGTATGCATAAAGCATATAAACTAAGCCTCAGGCCCAAATACAGGTGTTCAACATTCAGGAACTGAGAATCAAACTGTAATACATGATAGTGAAATACTGAATCACACTAAGTTATGTGATACTGAATACTGGATTGCACTGAGTTACATAATACTAGAATATTGAATAGGACTATACTGAGACATGTATTCTTGAACTGGTTATGAACACTGAAACTTCAATTATTTATGGTATACTAAGTAATTATTAAGACTCGGGGGCATCAAACCCAAATCTATATTGACTACGCACTGAGCTCACAACGTTCAGAATGAAAGTGGTGAACGAGTTATGAAGATAGAGAATAGAAGTACTATAACTCATCAAGGAACTGGGCTTAACTATATTTCTGAGGTAATTGGTAATGTCGTAAAAGAAACGTAGTGTAGGGAGAATCATTAACATTCTCAAACATAGAGAGTTAGCCTCACATAGACTAATTTCATGCTCTTGAGAAAAATACAACATTCGTCAACCCTTTCAACTTTAATCTATATCAATACAAGTCAAAGTGATTCCATATTAGCAATAATTCTCATGTTTTAGTCACTTAAGTATTTTCTCAAACACTTGGTGACATAAAGCTTCATAGTCCTTATTAATGGTGTCTCTACACCCAATAGCCCATTCTCTTGCTCCTAGATAAATTCTAAAGTCTCAAATTGTTATAATCAACATCATTCTTTATCACCCATAAGGTAAACAACACCCTTAACCAATAATCAATAATCAACACCCCAAACCTATAACCGTTCATACTTTTCTATCAAACCCATAAACTCATATCTCATGAACTAGAGTTTATAATCATTAAACCAATACTAGAATCAATTAGAGGGTGAAGACATTACCTTTTTGAAGTTCAACCCATTTGAATTCGAGTTCTAGGCTTCCTTCTCCCAATAATGATGTCCCAATCGAATACATAATGATATGGAGGGTTTACCCTTGTTAATAAGATGTTGGAAAATTAAAATTGACTTAGAATCACCATTAGAACTTACCTTGGATGGTGGAAGGACCCTTAAGGAGTTAGGTTTCTTAGAGTTCCCCTTTCTAGATCAAGTTTTTATGTTTTGGGGATGAGGGGGACGAAATATGGCTTTCAAACGACCCCCTACGAGCGCGCCCACACACTTGAAGACCTGCCCGCACTACTGACCGCGCAAAACGGCATCAACACAGCCTCAAAGTTAGCATGGTCGCGCTAGGGGCGTGCTACAGGGCGTGCATATCGCATACTGTTCTGTAAAACGCGCATAACCTTTTGAACAGATATTCGTTAGGGCTCTATAATATATCGTTGGAAATATATTTCAAAGGCCTACAACTTTTATGCTTTGAGTTTTCCCAAATTCCTTACAAATGTTCATTAAAACCTACTGGAAGATAGACTTTCTGCAAACTTAGTCTATTTTGCCAAATCTTACGCACCTCACTTTCCATCTCGATTTCGAAACAACTATTTTAACCATAATCATCCCGATGGGACTTCACATGTCCAAAATATAAGCTTACTACTCCTTTAACTCATTCATACCTAAGCCAAATTTACGAGGTGTTACATTAGCTCCCCATTGGGATCATTCGTCCTCGAATTATTGTCCTGGCTGTAACTTCTGCTAACTTCGGACCTTAAATGGGTCAACTGGAAACATGAACTTTAATTAACACTTGTATACTAAACTGAATGAATACATGATTGCTGAACTATTGCGATATTAAATTGAATGACTACTGCATTGACTGAATATTGATCTGGCATGGATATGTGAATACTGAACTAACATGGATATATGAATATTGAACTGGCACGAATATTTGAGTAATCTGAGTACTAAGCTGGCATGAAAGTCTAATTATTGGACTAACATGGGTAGCTGATTATTAAGCTGACATTGGTATCTAAGTACTGAACTGGCATGAGTATCTGAGTACTGAACTGGCATGAGTATCTGAGTACTAGAAACTTGAATGTTATAACATGACACGTGAAATACTGGTTGTACCACCACAAATTCTGGTGGCAACTTCAACTCATAAGCTAATTGACTAATCCTTCAAGAGGTTTTATATGGCCCAATATAGCAGGGACTATGCATCCCCTTCTTCCCAAATCTCATAACCCATTTTATAGGCGAAACTTTTAGAAACACCCAATAATCAACTTGGAACACTAACATCTTCAAATGCTCTAGAATCAACTTGACTTTCTCCATAGTCTGATAGACTAAATTTGGTCCCAATAACTCCTCTTCACCAACTTTGGACCAACCAATCGACGATCTACACCTTCGCCTATACAGAGCTTCGTACGGTGACATCTTGATACTAGAATGGTAGGTTATTATTAGCAAACTCAATGAGGGGTATGTGATCATCCCAATAACTTTTAACATCAAAGACATATCCCCAATTGTTTGAATAATGCGCTCTGCCTGGCCATCTTCCTGTGGATGAAAAACTTGTGCCTAAAAGAACTTCTAAAAGTTCGTTTTAAACTGAGCACCATAGTCCCAAATGACGTACCATAGAGTCTCATACATCAAACGATTTCCTAAATGTACAACTTGGTATAATCTTCTACTGAATCTGTAGTCTTTACTGACAAGAAATATGCTGACTTGGTAAGTCGATTTACAATTAACCAACCAAATGTTACTTTCAAGATGAGTAAGATAATCCTGTTATAAATTCCATATTTACCACCTCCACTCAAAATATGTGTATTTGTGATAAAACATTAGGCTTTCTGTTGCTCGACTTTCACTTGCTGACAATTCAGGCAATTGGACGAAAAGTCTGCAACGTTCTTTTTCACGTCATTCAACCAATAAATCTCCTTGGTCATGTTGCATACTTGGGGAATCTAGATGGAAAGAATACCAGGAATTATAGGCTTCTAGCATGATCTTCCCTTTTTAAGTCCATCTATTTCTGGAACACATAATTTGTCTTGGTACTTCAAAGTACCACCATCTCCCCCTTATTCAAAAGCCATCGTCTTATACTTTTGAATCTCCTATTTCAACTTCAACACGTAGGGATCATCAAATTTTCCTCCTTCTCTTCGACTACAAAGGGGGAACAAGTCATGTTCTAGACAACAACTCCGTCATCTTCGGAGTCTGAAGTCAAACTCTTATCTTGAATGGTGAACTTCTTTCACCAGAGTTCTCTTATCTACCTCAATCATGAGTTATACTTGCAACACTTTATCTTCTTAAGAACTTACTGAAAACACTTATAGAATTGTTGTGAGCTAAATCTATACTCCGAATATTAGAGTCTCGTGCAATGGCACTACCCTCGTGATACATAACTGGGCATGATTTTATAGTTTTTCTGTGATCACTTCATCATCAATAACTAAGCTCGATGATCATTCTACTCATTTTGTGTTTCTTACATATGCTAGACATATTCCTTGTGGTAATTATACAATTTTCCCTCATTACTGAACTGATTTTCTTTTTCATATCTCATGCTAACTATTCGAGTTTCAAATCGCTAACTGGACTTACTAAAAATGCATCATCCCTTAGACCAAAGGTCTTATACTTGCGAATCCTTCTCTTTTCTTAGGGTCTGAACATATTTTCTTATCTTCTACAATTCATTGCACTTTACACCAATGACGACTCATCTTTCGACTTACTTCTGAGAAATCTTTCTTACTAGAAAAACTAAATTATTCACTTAATGGAAATCTAATGTATTCACAACTATCATACACAATCTTAATAATTTAACTCTGGTCACACTGACAATCTTGGGAAGACCTCCTTTCGATAATTCTTAAAGGCTATTCTTATGTAGTTTGCTCTCTTACTGCTAGCTGGTTTTTATCACTATCACTGTACTTCCAGGTTAACTTACACTCTTTGGGTTCGAACATGCATTTGGTGTTTCAAATTGTGACCCACTCACTAGTGTTAATCTGTCTAAGTGAATCAAATCTTACCTCTACTAGCTCTGCTGAAATTGCTAATTCTCTGTATTTACTCTAAACTTATTAACAATTCTTTTACTAACCACCTACTAGCATCATGTTTTCTTGCTCTGTGTTGAATAACTAAAGTGAAGCATAAGGTTATTTCTAACTTACCTCACCATCCGAACATATTCTACGGTCGCACAAAATCTTTTTTTTGTACTATGTACATGGATCACACTTAGGAAAATTTCATCTGTATTAAATAAAATTGGAATATCTAGCCCCAAAATTTCTATACACTTCAAAATCATATCAAACTATAAATGTTTGGGGTAAACACTTAGTCACATAACCTAAGGGGAACTGTCATATACTTTATCTCACAATACTATCTACTTCTTATAGTAACTTACAAAGGTGGTACTTTCTAGTTCTAGTATGAATAAATATAAACAACTTAAAATCATTCCCTAAAATTCAATATCGGTTGCTATATGTTCTCATTTTCGTACACCGTATCTTCTTATTCATATGCATGAGTCGTAAGAAAAATACCTCTCTGGTAATATCGAACATTTCTGACAGCTAGGAATTTTTTCCTTAGTCTCCTTTTTGTCCAAAACTATAATGACCAATTCTAGGCCAGTTGCGATCAAATTCTTAACCTGCTATATTGTAGGGTCTGACATCTAAATTATCATCATCCAACTTGTGGCGCAATTGCTAAGAATTAAAAATGAAAATGTTCGGTGTAGTAAAACACACATGGATACACTACCACACAGGAATATGTCCTTCAGAGTACATCATTATCTGATATCACTTCATGCGCCATCCGGTGAGTCTTGGCTCCGGGCCTAAAATATGCGAAGATTTCGTTACAATCGTTGTTACTTACATTTTCTTTTAGCACACATAGGTATCACCATATACTCACCAGTCACCAGAATTTTAATACACTGAAAATTGGAGATATGGTAACTGAATAACGGATAACTGGCATACTGAATAACCATAAACTTGCTAACTGAAAGATTATATAATTTGTATTTGAGGTAAACTAATAACCATAAGATATGATAACTGCTTTTGTACTTTCTGATAAGGTTATGCTGTAATCTATAATACTATCCATTGTATCCCACTTTTAACATCCTCTCAAGTCTCATATTTACCAACTCGTACTCCATAATTATACCTCAATGGGCAACTATTCTCTCTAGGACCTTAGGTTTCTCATACGCGTCACTTGGGCATCTAATACGTTTGGAATTCGATAGGAAAAGAAGATTACCTATTGCTCTAAGTTTCATGGCACAAACTAGAGCAAAAAGAAATGAGAAAATCCTGTATGTCTTGGTAGTTAACCGTTTATATGAGTGGTCGGCACACACATATAAAGGAAACTCACTAGACAAGGATTCATAGAGTCCCTAGGACTCTTGAACCTAGTGCTCTGATACCAAGCTTTGTCACGCCCGAACCTGGGCCTGAACGTAACATGGCACTCGGTGCCTAACTATATGTGACCGAGCGAACTAACTGGCTGGCTGAATCAACATGTGATATCATAACATACTAAATGCAAAAGATAAACCAACACATGCTGATATACTAAAAGTCTGGATGATATAAATCAAAGTGCAAAAATACTAAAACAAGTGTGAATAATATATGTAGCCAACATTGCTTAACATGAAAAGCATGAGACTTTGTCAAACTATTAGTCTAGTCTATGAAGCCTCTAGTGAAGTACTAAAAACACCGACTGCCTATAAATACTAAAAGATCGTAAAGTAATAATAATGTCCCGAAAGAACTGGGATCACCAAACAGCTGGTACGAGAATCCTAGCGCTCTGAATCATCAACCTGTAAATCATTACTTGCATCGTGAGATGCAGGCCCCGGGAAAAAGGGACGTCAGTACATTTGAATTGCACTGGTATGTAAAGCAACTGAAAGAAAGAATTGTAAATGCTGAAACTGAAACTAAGTTGATAACTTAGAATTGATAATAAGTATTGAAATGATAACTATTGAAATAGAAACTAAAACGATAACTGATAACTGATAATTGAAATGATAACTAATAATTGATAGCTAAATTGATAACTGATAACTGATAACTGATAATTGAAATAATAACGGATAACTGGAATAATAACTGATAACTGAAATGATAACTGAAAATTGAACTGATAATTGATAACTAAAATGATAACTGATAACTGAACTGAACAAAGGAAGTAAAGATATAAATACTCCCTCTTCTGAATGATGAACAACCTATTTATCTAAATAAGTTACGGCCTATGGCCCAATATAAATGTGCACAAGCTACGACCTCAGGCTCAAGTATACGTATACATAACTATGGCCTCAATACCAAAAATGCATAAAGCATAAACTACGGCCTCAGCCGCATAAAGCATATAAACTACGGCCTCAAGCCCAAATACAGGTGTTCAACATTCAGGAACTTAGAATCAAACTGCAGTACATGATAGTGAAATACTGAATCACATTGAGTTACATGATACTGGAATACTAGATCACACTGAGTTACATAATACTGGAATATTGAATAGGACTAAACTGAGACATGTATTCTTGAACTGATTATGAACACTGAAACTTCAACTGTTTATGGCATACTAAGTAATCTATATTAAGACTCGGGGGGCATCAAACCCAAGTCTATATTGACTACGCACTGAGCTCACAACATTCAAATTGAAAGTGGTGAATGAGTTATTAAGCTAGAGAATAGAAGTTCTATAACTCATCAAGGAACTAGGCTTAACTATATTTTTGAGGCAGTTGGTAACGTCGTAAAAGAAACGTAGTGTAGGGAGAATCATTAACATTCCCAAACATAGAGAGTTAGCCTCACATACCTTAACTTCCTGCTCTTGAGCGTAATACAACATCCGCCTACCCTTTCAACTTTAATCTATATCAATACAAGTCAAAGGGATCCATATTAGCAATAATTCTCACGTTTTAGTCGCTTAACCATTTTCTCAAACACTTGGTGACATAAAGCTTCATAGTCCTTATTAATAATGTCTCTACACCCAATAGCCCATTTTTTTGCTCCTAGATAAATTCTAAAGTCTCATATTGTTATAATCAACATCATTCTTTATCACTCATAAGGTAAACAACACCCTTAACCAATAATCAACAATCAACACCCCAAACCTATAATCGTTTATATCAAACCCATAAACTCATATCTCATGAACTAGAGTTTATAATCATTAAACCAATACTAGAATCAATTAGAGGGTGAAGACATTACCTTTTTGAAGTTCAACTCCTTTGAATTCGAGTTCTAGGCTTCCTTCTCTCAACAATGATGTCCCAATCGAATATCTAATTATATGGAGGGTTTACCCTTGTTAATAAGATATTAGGAAATTGAAATTAACTTAGACTCACCATTAGAACTTACCCTGGGTGGTGGAAGGACCCTTAAGGAGTTAGGTTTTTTAGAGTTCCCCTTTCTAGAGCAAGTTTTTATGTTTTGGGGATGAGGGGAACAAAATATGTCTTTAAAACGACCCTCCATGAGCGCGTCCACTCACTTGAAGACCTGCCCGCGCTACTGACCGCACAAAACGACAGTAATACTACCTCAAAATTAGCGCAGTCGTGCTAGGGGCGTGCTACAGGGCGCGCATATCGCATATTGTTATGTAAAATGCGCATAACCTTTTGCGCAAATATTCGTTCAGGATCCATAATATATCGTTGGAAATCTATTTTAAAGACCTACAACTATTATGCTTTGATTTTTCCTAAATTCCTTACAAAGTTTCACTAAAATCTGATGGAAGACAAATCTTCCACAAACTTAGTCAATTTTGCCAAATCTTATGCACCTCACTTTCCATCTCGATTTCGAAACAACTATTTTACCCATAATCATCCCGATGGGACTTCACATGTCCAAAATATAAGCTTATTACTCATTTAAATCATTCATACCTAAGCCAAATTTACGAGGTGTTACATGGTGTGTCAAGAACAAGAAGATAACTCCACTATGGATCAGTTTCTAAACAAATCTTATGTACATCCATAGTTGAGTTGTAATCTTGTTAATTGTTTTACAATGTAATTCCTAGTTTGCTTTCTTAGAAGCACTGCTTTAGGAACAAACCAAATTCATAAACTTCAGAGTTTATGTTGTGACTAGGAATAGTCATAAGTTAAATCCTCTATAACTAAGAGACTTAGAGAGTGGCTTGTGGTGGTTGCATCACAAGTTAGTTTGAAGTCTTTGCAATCGTAAGTATTGCAAAGTGGCTTGTAATAGGTAGATTACAAGTTAGTTGAGTTTAAAGCCTACAATAGTAGGTCGTGGTTTTTTTATCCCCTTATGTGAGATTTTTCCACATAGAAAATCTCTTGCCTTCTTTACATTCAGTCTTTACTGCATTCTATGTAGCAGCCTCATACGGGACCAGGTATTCTATAGTTTGGTGAACTCATATAGGCTATCAAAAAAGAACATATTTGAGGCTACGTCTGGTAGTCATAGATGTAAAGGAAAGCAAGTGGCTTCTGTTTCTACCGAGGAGCAACCTCAAGAGAAGGCGACTCGTGAGTATGGCATCGAAAGTGTGCCCCCATCTAGGAAGCATGGTATAGGAAGTGTCGTCCAAACTCATATCTCCCTAATTTTGCAGTTGATGAGCGCAAATTGAAGTCCCGTTACCCACAAAGTGTGTCCTATTCAATATATGAAGCTAACAATAAAGAAAATAAGAAGCTAGAAATTAGAAATATAAGAAGCTAGGAATTAAAAATATAAGAAACTAATATGGTTACTAATCCATCACTACTATGCACAACGAGAGTTACCAACCCTACACTTAAAACATGCAGTGTCCCTAATGCATAATTAAAGTAGTAAGGGTGAATAAGAACCTCCTTGATCAATCCTCGAGACGATGGCTGTCATAGAAGAAGGCTCTATCAGCCTCATCCCAATCATCAACCACATCCTCACCGGTGGAATCAACCATTGGAGCAACTTGCTCCTCGTCGTCATGTAAAGAAAGCTTTGGAGTATTGATATCTTCATCTGGTGGCACCCCCTCGCCCACAGCTAAACCAACCAATCACTGTGCATGTATGGTGAGCAAGATTCTCTTAGTCAACCAAGTCCTCTCCTCTAAAGTAGCAGGCCTACCCCCAATCCACAACTGCAAGTCCATCATCCCATACAAATGAGCCATGATGCTCTTATCGCGAGCCGGACGCTCCGTTGTATTCAATGTCATACCATCTTCCTCACCGGGCCCACGGATAACAGCAATGTCGGTAGCTCGAGGTGTTGTTGGAATCAACAAGTCAAACCTGGGTTCCTCATCCACTTTCTCCCTACGCAAATATTGCGTAAGCAGATTCATAAAGAATATCCTAGAAAGCGTGCCTTTTCTATATTGTTCCATATGACTACATATCAAATGACCCACATTCACTTGCCACCCTTTCATCAAGAAATACACTAGACATACTCTCTCTCGGACAACAGCAATCATGATCACACGGAAGTAGTATCGTGTTCACCAACCGCAACCACATTTTAGCAATTTTCGTAAACTTCACTTTAGGCAAAGAGGCACGGGTGTTGTATCTCTTATCCCCAGTTCACACCGCATTCGAATTAACACCACAAAATGTGTGCCTAATATCTGTGTCAGCAGGACGGTCAGTAAAGTCCCATAATGGCCTCGAATGAACATTAGGGGCATCCAAAAATCTACATAATACACCAGCCAAAATATCAATAATCCTCCCACGAATAGGCACCAATTGATCCTCAACCTCAAGGTTCCACCCGGCGTAAAACTCGCGCACTAAGCTAAATTTTTCCTCTCCTATATTTTTAAATACAAAATCCAATGACAGTTCATGTATTCTTTCCCAAATCTGAGGGACTATAATTTGTGCTCATCACATGCAAAATCAGAGAGATATGAGTTTGGATGACACTTTCTGTGCCATGCCCTACCAGATGGGGGCACACTCTTGCTGCCATACTCATGAGTCTCCTTCTTTTAAGGTTGCTCCTCGGTAGAAGCAGAAGCCACTTTCTTTCCTTTACCACTACGCCTACCAGACGTAGCCTCAACTCTATTTCTTTTCTTTGGCGGTGGGCCTGACGGGTAGTCTTTGCCTTTGGTGGTGCCATAGAACTAGCTGTTGGACAAACCCTATTGCACGTACCTGTCAATCATACCAATTGTCAATTCAAGAAAATAAGAACTGTCACAAAAATAAGGTCGGAGTGACCCCATACTTAAAGCTCTAAATTATGCGAATTACATTAAACCATATGCTACTCAGACTTCTCCTCATCAAGTAAGTGCATAGCATCTAAATTTCGGTACTACACATAATTCGTATGTCATTGCAAATACACTTTATCAATCCACCCCGACTCCGTAGAGTCACACCCACACTTAGGTTTTTATACTAATCATGCTCACCTAACACAAAACCAACCATCCCTGAGACTCGGACTCCATTGGGACTAAAATTGCCAATGAGGCAATTTATCGAACATCATGTATGCATTATTTGTGTGTGAGTTTCTTCGTGGGTGAAGGATTGCTCCACCCTCCCAAAATAGCTTGGGAATCGAGTGTGAAACACTCACTACAGCAAGTGTACGATACCCTATGGGGTATTTAGGGTTGGGAAATTTTTAGCACAATTGCACCATTGTTGCACCTTGTAGAGCATATTGCCCAACAACTAGAATTTACATAGGAAAAGAGATAATAGAGGAGGAGAGAAAGATATACCTGGGAATTCAGAGAGAGAACGAGGCAATGGGGTGAGGTGGTGGCTTGGGGAGTTGGGATTTTTGGTTTCTGCTTGGGCACGGGACAGGGGGGCTGGGAGTTGGGCAGAAGGCTTTGTTTCATTTTGTTTTAGATGTTGGGGTCATGTGGGTTTTACTAGGGAAGGGTGTTTGGTAGGCTGGGTAATTATTTCTTTTTTTTTTTTTGTCAGATACAAGTTTTTATGTTGAGGGAAAAATTGAATATTTCTATATAAAAAAAAAAAAAAAAAAAGGC